>MU726352.1:89265-125592 GCA_026770625.1 Nicotiana glauca | reverse complement strand
ATATATATATATATATATATATATATATATATATATATATATATATATATATATATATATCCTATCAAATTGATACCTTTTGTATGGGTCCAAATTTGACCAACCACGACCTGCGACGAGGTACGACGAATGACCGGGTACCTTCGAATCTCGAAACGACCTTAGGGCAAAAGAAGAAACTGTACTACCCATGTAATAATGTAAGCCCATTAGAGGACATTAGGAATATTCTGTCGAATATTCCTTGCATTTTGTTTTCTTACAAGTTAGAAGAGTTTCTCTCTAGTATAAAAGGGGGGAAAGTAACCTTGTAACTGGGCATCGAGACTTTGGAAAAATCACTATTTAAGAGCCTACATAAACTTATTGACGATCATCTCTTTATCTATTACTTCTTCTAGAGTTTATTATACTCAATAAAGATTTACCCCTTCATCTTTGATTGATTTGTTCATAAATATTTTAATATCTTTTAAGTCAAACAATGTGGCGCTGTCTGTGGGAATTTTTATAGCTGAAATCATAGTTTCCATCTAGATTCTTGAAAGCAATAATCAGTTTTTCTTCAGCTTCATAACAACCATCGATGGCAGGAAAGGGAGAGGCGATGCTAAAGGCAGTAATGGATGTCACGAACAACCTCCTGAATTCCCTTAACGAAGCTAGCAGAGAAGACAATGAGAATGCAACAACAAGTGCTACACCGGAGGGGGAGATCTCACCTCCTCCTCACGGGGATCTGACGACCTTGCGCGAGAGGGGAATCTTAACCTCCACAGCAGGAGAAGCCACCAGCAGTGAAAAGGCTACTGGAAGAATGGTTAACGAGTTCCTTGAACAACGCGCTCGAGAAGCCCGTCCAGGGAGGTGTCGAAAATGCGCCACCAGCAGAAATCACAGTTGTTGTCGATGAGCCAAATGCTACACGAACAGGTAATACTCGCACTATTACTAATGCATGTGACGACGCACTTATGGCCATCTTAAGGAAAATGGAAGAGATGGAAAATGAGAACAAAACACTTCGCGACCAAATGAAGGAACATCAGGATAGGGTCGAGAAAATACCAGGCGCTCCGAAGCTGTTACCAAAATGCGATGTGGGCCGATTTGTCAAACAACCATACACCGAAGAGGCAGCTCCCCATTCTATTCCGAAAACCTTCAAAATGCAGCCATACTTGAAAATGTACCACGGGACCACGGACCCGGAGGACCATTTAATCCATTACGTTACCGCAGTGAATGATAACGATCTATCAAAAGAACAAGTACTGTATGTGCTGCTAAAAAAGTTCGATGAAACTCTCATGGGGGGGGGGGGGAGGGAGCATTGACATGGTATTCCCAACTACCAGTACGATCGATATCGACATTCGAGGAGATGGCAAATAAATTCGCTACCGCTCACGCGGGAGCGAAGAAGGCCGAAGCTAGGGTTAATGACATCTTCGTCATCAGGAAAACGACGGGCGAAGGACTTCGAGATTTCCTATTATGATTCAACAGAGTCAATTTGATCCTACCGAACGTGTCAGAAGGAATAACAGTAGCAACTTTTCAAAATTGGTTAAACAGGAATGGATCAAAGGTAACCAAAAAACTACTCAGTAGACTCATGAAGTATCCCCTCACCACGTGGGAAGAAATTCACAATGCCTATTGCGCCAAAGTAAGGGAAGCTGAAGAAGACTTGAACGGTATGTTTCAACGATTAACGTCGGTCCATACCGAAACAAGGAGAGATCGATGCAACAACGGGCGAATAGATCAATTACCACGTTTCAACCGAGAAAGACATCAACCCTATATCTGGGCATCCAATCCTCCGTCGTCCCCTCGACATGCAGACGCCGCGCCTTGGCACATCACATCCTCCCGAAATGAAAAAGGTATGCCTCCATTACTATCTACTCATAATTTTTGTGTTTCCCCTTCAGAAATAGTGTACGCATTGGAGAAGCTCGGCACGAAGGTGCAGTGGCCACAAAGATGAAGTCAAACCCAAACACAAGGAGGATAAACATCCCGTGTGAGTTCCACCAGGAAAGGGGACACAAGACCGAGGACTACATCGGTCTGCGACAAGAAGTAGTAAGGATGTTAAATCAGGGATATCTGAAAGAACTATTGAGCGATAGAGGACGAGCCAACTTCGCTCGAGAGCGCGATCAACCCCAAGGACCTCCAAAGCCACCATTACCGGCTTGTACCATACAAATGATCATTGGCAACAATGACGACATGGTAATCAACCATGTGAAATTCACCACTACACATAAGCTCAAATGGACATTCGCCCACGAACGGTACGACGATCTCGAAAATAGTATCATCTTCGATAAGTTAGATACCGACGGTTTGTCTTTCCCCCACTATGATGCTTTAGTTATAACTTTACGCATTGCGGATACTGATGTAAAAAGAATGATAGTGGATGACGGAAGCGGCGCGTGTATTATTCACCCACGAGATCTCATGCAACTGAGGATCGAGGATAAAATAATTCTGCGTTGAATAACACTAACAGATTTTAATAATGCAGTAGAGCAGACATCTGGGGAAATAATGCTACCTATCCTGGCAGGAGGAGTTACCCTGGAAACGACATTCCACATCATGAATCAGGAAATGACATATAATGCCATCATATGACGACCATGGATACACGCCATGCGAGTCGTCCCTTCAAGCTTCTATCAAGTAATCAAATTTCCCACCCCATGGGGGACATTCAACATCCGAGGCAATCCATGTAATGCCCAAGAATACTACCGGATCGCCCAAGATTACACACACACCCCAAACAACTAAAAGGGGAAAGTGCGGAAGCATAGCGATCAGCCATGTTGGGAACCAAATCCGACACGCAAGTAGGGGCCATCAAAGACCCGGATGTCATAGAAGCTTGCAAGGCGACCATAGAAGATCTAGATCCCATCCAATTGGATGACACCGATAACAAAAAAAGGTTTATGTTGGATACAACCTCTCAGAGCTAGGCAAGTATCGTGAGTTTTTTACTAACAATGCCGATTTGTTTGCTTTTTCCCACTCAGATATGCCAGGAATCCCGAGGGATATCGCCACACACAGGCTAAACTTCGATCCACTTTATCCACCGCTATGGAAAATGAGGAGCAAGTTCAATGCCGTGATCAATGAGGCAGTCAACGAGGAGGTTGACAAGTTGCTTGCCAACGATTCCATCAGAGAATCGAAATACCCCCAGTAGGTCGCCAATGTGGTCATGGTTAAAAAGAAGAACGGGAAATGGCAAATGTGTGTCGACTTCACTGATCTAAATAAAACATGCCCGAAGGACTCTTTCCTACTACCTTATATTGACCAACTTATCGATGCAACAACAAGGCACGAACTGTTGAGCTTCCTGGATGTCTACTCCGTTTATAACCAAATTCTAATGGGTGAAGAAGATCAAGAAAAGATCACCTTTCATCACCCATCGAGGAACATACTTCTATAAGGTGATGCCATTGGGGCTTAAAAATGTAGGGGCCACGTACCAAAGATTAGTCACCAAAATATTCAAAGAACAACTCGGTAAGACAATGGAGGTTTACATTGATGACATGCTAGTGAAGTCGACAAATAAAGAGGATCACATTGGTCACTTGAAGGAAGCTTTCGAGATATTAAGGCAGTACAATATGAAATTAAATCTCGAAAAATGCGCCTTCGACGTAACTTCAGGAAAGTTCCTCGATTTCCTAGTGTCACAAAGGGGAATCATGGTAAACCCGAATCAAATTAGGGTCATCGATGCAATACCGGAGATACTAACAGGCAAAAAGCAGGTGCAAAAATTAACAGGGCGAATAGCCGCCCAATCAAGGTTCATCTCACGATCATCGGATAGATGCCACAAATTCTTCAATGTGCTAGAGAAATACCACGTGCTACAATAGAACGAAGAATGCGTCGATGCCCTGAGAAAATTGAAAACGTAACTATCCTCGCCACCATTACTCGTCAAAGTGAACCTCGGTGAATGTATACTTGTGTATTTAGCAGTTTTTGAAGTCGCGGTAAGCGCAGTCCTGTCCGTGAAAACAAAGGTACGCAATCTCCGATTTACTATATCAGCAAAACTTGATGCCAAAACAAGGTACCTTGAAAAGCTAGCTCTGGCATTGGTCGTAGCTTTATGGAAGCTTAGACCGTACTTTCAATGTCATCCCATAAAGGTGGTGACAACCTTCCCCTTAAGAGGTATCCTACACAAACCCGAACTATCAGGTAGACTAGCTAAGAGGGCTATAAAATTAAGCGAGCACGACATAACGTACAAACCACGAACTACCATTAAGTCGCAAGTGCTCGCCGACTTCATCGCTGACTTCAGCACCGAAGTACTGTCCAAGGTAGAACAGCAAGCATTCCGCGCTTCCACACATACCGACCTCTAGGTCCTCTAATGCCTCGGGATCGAGACTGGGACTCGTCCTCGAGGTCCCTACAGGCAAAGTAATTTGCCAGTCCATACGATGCCCCGAGATGACTAACAACGAAGCCGAGTATAAAGTTGTGATTGCAGGTTTAAAGTTAGCCGTCTAATATGGCACTCGACGACTCGTCCTCCACTGTGACTCTCAACTCATGGTGAACCAAGTCACCGGGACTTTCCAAATCAAAGAGTAGAGGCTACAAAGATACCATTCTGAAATTCACAAACTACTGCTGGAATTCGACGAGTGCCGCTTCGACCAGATACCTAGGGCACAAAATATCGAAGCAGATGGACTCGCTAAACTAGATGTGGCCACCAAGAATATCAACAAGGAGAACGTGGCCACCCTCCTTCATTTCGCAATAGACAACCTCGAGGTAAATTCTATAAACTTAACTTGGGACTGGCGTAACCGCTTCGTAGCCTACTTGTAGGATGGAACTCTCCCACAAAATAAAAAAGAAGCTTAAAAACTCTAGGTGCAGGTAGCCCGATACAGCCTAATAAAGGGTGATCTCCACAAAAGAACATTTTGCGCCCCCTAGCCAAATGCCTTGGGCCACATCAAACAAGGCGGGCACTGGAAGAAGTACCCGAAAGGCACTATGGTGCCCACACGGGAAACCGCGACCTCGTCTGATGCCTCATTCACGTCGGGTTGTCACGACTCGGATTTTCCGCATCTAGGGAGTCGTGATGGCGCCTACTAGTGAAAGTTAGGCAAGTCAACCAACTGAACTATCTACCTTGTTACCATTTTTAATCCGATAACAGTTAAGAGCCAACAATTAGATAACAACAGAATTGAATAAGCGGAAGGTTACAATGTAAAGTTTTAATAATACTGCTAATTCCAATCCATAACAAATCTACCCAAGACCGGTGTCATAACTTCACAAACTATGTAGGAGTACTACAAATAAAGGTCTGAAAGAAATAAATACAACATTGTCTCTAGAAATACATGAAAGAAACAGGAATAGTAGATAGAAAGAGGCGCCAAGGCCTGCAGATGCCTGTAGGACTACCTCGGGTCGCCTGATGAACAAGAAACAACAATCTCACTGTGCTCCAAAGTCTACAATACTGGGATCTGCACAAAAGAGTGCAAAGTATAGTATCATCACAACCAACCCCATGCGCTAGTAAGTGCCTAGCCTAACCTCGGCGAAGTAGTAACGAGGCTAGGACCAGGCTACCAAATAAACCTGTGCAATATAACGTACAAAATAATAGGAACAGATAACAATAGTGGCAACAATGATCAACCAATGATATAAATAGCAGGCAACAAGAACAATATAAATATTTCTCAACAAATAATAAATACAAGTGCAATCAATTAATCAAGTCCTTCAAATATAAATCTTTTGCCTATAAATCCTTCAAGTAATAATGTCTAAGATAATATGCTTTTCAATAAATATATTTCAAATATATCTCCTTTCGAGTAAAAGTCACCTTGTGACACCTCATTTCAACATCATAAATAATATAGGTCTTAGCCCACTTTCATATTTTCACGGCATCTCTTGCCCATATTTCTATCACAACCTTACTAGCAACTCACGTGCCATTAAATAAAGTCATAATATTTTTCCCGGCACCTCGTACCTATATAATAATCTATCATTAATAAAATCATCATATTTCTCCCGGAACCTTGTGACCACATGTTTCTGTCTCACATTTCGCAACAACATTCTCATGTTACTCAGTCCATAGGGTGCATAACCCAATACAACTAAAAATGTTCAAAGAGCCTCATTTACTTAATATAAAGTAGAGTACAGCTTCCAACCCAATTAGGAAATCAACAAGAAAAGATTAAGTTATTTTAGAAATTATTTGAATAAATTAAATACCCTTTTCAATTAAATTACAATATTGAATTAATCATTACCTTTAACACGAGAAATAAATAAATTAAAACATAGTAGAAATTCCTTTTTAAGTAAAAATACGACCTCAGACGTTCTAAGGAGATTTAATTGAGAAGCTAATTGAATTAGAGGTATAAAAATTGTTGAACATTTAAGTATTGAAAGCTTTATATAAATGCAGCGAGGTATTGAAAACAATTCAGGTTCTAACACAAAGGATCACAGCAGTAAGGAAAATTCTGAACCGTTAAAATACTTGAATTGATAACAACAAATACACACAACAAAGAAAAGTGCACGACATCACCCTTCGTGCTTTCACTCACCTCCTAACCATAAGAATCAAAATTCACTTTTATTCTTTTTTATTGCGGTGTTCAACCCGATCCCAACCATATATTACTATTGCGGCGTGCAACCCGATCCAAATCATTTAATACTGTTGCGGCGTGCAACCCGATCAATTTAATATTATTGTGGCGTGCAACCCGATACATTTAATATTGTTGATGCGTACAACCCGATCCATTTAATATTCAAACCAACACTAATTACAAAAGAATCCCGGCAAGGAAACAATAAGGAAACAACCATATCCCGGCAAGGGAGTCAACACATCCCGGCAAAGGAACCAACAGTAGGGATAAATATGTTCCGGAAATGGAATCAGCTATAACCAAACTTGTACCGATAATTAACTTCACAATGAAACCTCAACTTGAGCCAACGCTCTACCATGTTCAACAATTAAATTTTCAACTTGAGCCAATGCTCTACCATGTTCAATTAACAATAATACTTCTACAGGTCATATTCCTCAATAGAACTGATCATATAGAGCATATACAATACGAAATAGAGTCACATTAATCAAAGTATAAGACTCACGGGCATTCTTGACACCAACGTATAGATACTCTTCACCATGCCTATACGTCGTACTCAACAAATAACACATAACAAGTAGGACACAACTCCTAATCCCTCAAGCTAAGGTTAGGCCAAACACTTACCTCGCCTACAAGTTCAAAATTACAACAAGCCTTTGCCTCGTGAATTCGTCCGAAGCTTCAAATCTAGTCATAATAATTACTAATATTCGAAATTTATTTTAAAATTCAACAACGGGACCCATGTTCTGAATCCAAGAAAAACTCGCAAAATCCAAACACCTATTCCAATACGAGTTCAACCATACAAAAATTATCGAATTCCGACATCGGATTATCTTTCAAATCTTCAATTAAAATTTTGAAGATTTCTACCATTTTCAACCTAATATTTACCTATTTGAACTCAACAATCTTCCAACAAAGCTTATTTGTACATATATGTATTCATAATACTCTTACACCCAAGAATCATACTCCTAATCACCCATCTTTACCCCAAACTCAAAATTAAAGACTAGGGTATGGAATCCTTACCTCTTAGATGAAGATATTGTGATTGGGTTCCTTGATTCTTGAAGATTGATGCAAGATTGGATGATTGGAGAGTTAGGACTCATCCTTCTCTCTCTAAAATGCTCTCGCCTCTCTCTAGAGTGCTTAGAAATTCGCCCCAAAGTAAACCCCAAATCCTATATATTAAAAAGGGGTCGGGTAATAAAAATAGGAAAAATAAGCCTCTGAAATCAGGTCTGCGATCGCAGAATGGACCACAAAACAAGAATGTGGGCCGCAGAATGCATCGCAAAATAGGTGCCTAATCGCGGCCTACTCCGCACTACTAATTATGTAGTGAGAGAGGGTCGGAGTGACTTTTACCCGATTTTGGGTTGGGATCGATATCCACAGAGAGCTAGAATTTGAATCGATTATCTATCTAGTTTAGGATTGCGTATATGTTCTTAATTATACTTCTATTTATTTTTGGGTTTTTTTACTTCTACTATTATCAAACTACAATTGGTAATTGCAACTAAATTATGCTAAGAGTTATAATGCTATGAATTGTACAAATAGGTTTAAAAGGCACTAGGGTAGTGACTTCCGCCTAGTTGGTCAATTGACGGGTACTTGAGTCTAAGGCATATTTGATTACATACCTTGTTTAAGCTTTCCTTAAGTTACTATAACGTTCCAAAAATTCTAGCAATCCCAGTCTACTTTGAGACATAACCAAATTGAACACAAATTAGGAAGGTATTCATGGTTTCAGCTCATTTGAGCATTTTATCAAATACTAGTTGAGCATCTTGATTTCAAAGCTCTTTTACAAGATTTCCTTCATTCCCCAACCCAATATTTACTTATTTATGTTCAGCAATTTTCCTACATACCTTATTTGTAAATGCATGTATACATAATACTATTACACCCAAGAATCATACCTCAATAATCCCATCTTATGCCCAAAACTCGAAATTAAAGTCTAGTGTATAGAACCTTACCTCTTAGATGAAGATCTTGTGATTGGTTTCCTTGATTCTTGAAGATTGATGGAAGATTTAATGGTTAGAATGTTAGGATCCCTCCTTCTCTCTCTAAAATTCTCTTAACTCTCTCTAAAATCATCAGAATATCTCCCCAAATGAAACCCCAAAGCCTATATATTAAAATAGGGTCGGGTCATGAAAATAGGAAGATTAACCCTCTGAATTCGGGTCTACGGTTGCATAATGGACCGTAGAATGGGTATGCTGGCCGCAGACACGTTGCAAAACTCGGTGCCCAAAACTGGGTTACACTGGTCCAATTTGCGACCAGATTTATGATCGCAGATAGATTATACGGACCATATAATGGTTTTTGCGATCGCATATCTGACACGGGATCGTATTTTTCCCCTCTTTGGTAATTTGATCTTAACTTTTTGTAGGAATGCCCAAATGACGAATGGTTTGAAGCGTTGGAAACTAGACTCGAAGACCTTTCATTTGATAGGTTTCTCATCACATAAAACCACACACACACACACACATATATATATATATATATATATATGGTCGTCCAAGTGGTGACTTGTGCGAACTCATTTGGAATTTTAGCCTATTATGAAATTTTCCAATTTGCCTTAGACTTAGGACTTTCCTTGGACCCCAAATTACTTACCATAATACTCATACACATATTTACCAAATCCAATTGATGCCCATCATGTTAATAACACATAAAATATTATAATCAGCCTACTTGGCACCATAAAATGCTAAATTACTTAGCAAAATTTTTCGGGGCCTTACAGGCCACCACTCCTAAAATTTATGGTACACCACCTCGCTAACAAATCTATCTCGCCAAACATATGGCTTTCTGGTTCTAGCAATGCCCTCACCTGAGGATCACCTCCTTGTGCTACTTCCTCATCTCCCTCTACTTCCTCCTTATATTCTACTGCATCCTCTCCGGATAATGAAGCTGTGGGAGAGGTGGAGTATTCCCCACTACCTATCACTGAGCCCTTAGACGACTCAGAAATAACTTTTGTTTTCGCTTGAGCAGTGGGTGATGGTGGAGGAGTGTTTGTTAGCTAGTCAGAGATGTGAGGTGGTACTAAATAGGAGGAAATCTCCCGGAAAGGCTTGTACTCACTCCCGGACTGATCACAGGCCCTGTCTGTAGCCTTGATAATTTTTCTAGTCTTTTAATGTTTTCCTGACTTTGGGAGTGAGATTTATCATTTTCTGCTTCCCTCCCCGGGAAGATTCACCTCGGCCTGGTTGTTTAAATCCTTTACCACGTTGTCTCACCATTGTCTGAAATCACAATCAAATAAACTTGTTAGTATCAGTTACAACAGTTAAGAAGCAAGATTGCAGAAAAATTGCAGAACAGAAAAAGAAAAGCTGCAGAAAGGTTGCAGAAACTATCCAATGCGGACCGCACAAAATGGCCATGCGGTCCGCACAGGGGTGGGGTTCAGATTACCCACCCTCTGTATCTACCCAGTGTGGACCGCACAAAATTAACCGCGGCGCGGTCTGCATAAAATATAGTGCGGCCGCAGTGCCTAAAGTTCAATATTTACAGTTTCATCAATGTGGTCCGCATAAAATGGTACTGCCGACCGCACAAAGGCACCGCGGACCGAACAAAAACGACTGCGGTCCGCACAGGGTGCCCAATTTTGGCACTAAGTTAGGGTTTATGCAATTTTGATTTTAAGCTCCATTTTGCACCTAATTAGTGTCCCTAAGTTTGTTACCAGTGTATTTAACTAACCTAGCCCAATTTAAACAAGAAATTAACAACCCTAGTAAAGAACTACGAGAAGAATAAATTGAAAGAACAGAAAAATAAAGGAAAATAACAAAATCAAAGAAATTATGATGAATTTAAGTTACCAGATGTGAGATGTGTGAGATGAAATTAAGCTTAACAAATCCAAGCAATCAGTTATGAGCAAAACGGAGGATGAATAGTGTTTATAATATTCTAAGAGACAAAGGATCGAAAAGTTTGAACGTAGGCCTCAAGGACTATTTATAGAAAAAGCCTTGGGGCCCAGTCTTACCAACCAGTATGGACCATACAAAACGGTCTGCGGTCCTCACTATACTGCCTGATTTAAAGTTTGAGAAGGCAACACTCTGCGGTCTGACTGCGACCATAGAGGTCCACTGCGGACCGCACAAAATGTAGTGCGGCCACAGTGGCAAACTTCAGAGAGGGTTATATTTCACCCTCACCAGTGCGGTCCGCACAAATATGTAGTGGGGACGTACTGGCAATTTTAGAGACCTGTGCATTTTTTCACTATGTCTTGCACTGCATAAACATAACCTTGCAACATCTCACAACCAGATAGCCCAAAAATTAATCCTATACTACAAAGAAAATAAAAGAAAAACAAGAATAAAACACATGGGTTGCCTCCCAAGAAGTGCCTGATTTAACGTCGCAGCACGACGTATGATACCATCACATCATTTGAAATGAAGAAGTGCCATCACGTAGCTGTCATCAATTTTTCCAAGATAATGCTTGACCTGATGCCCGTTCACTCTAAAAACTTTACCATTTTTGTTCTTTAAATCAATAGCACCAAACAGGGTCACATACACTACTTCAAATGGCCCACTCCATTTTGACTTGAGCTTTTCCGGGAACAACCTTAGCCGAGAGTTAAATAAGAGCACCAAATTCCCCACCTTGAACTCTTTGCCCCGAGTATACTTGTTGTGAAGGTATTTCATTTTATCTTTTACAGGAACGAACTAGAGTAGGCATGGAATCTAAATTCGTCAAGCTCATTGAGTTTCTCCACCCGAAGATTAACAACTACATCCCACTCAAGGTTCAATTTCCTCAAGGACCACATGGCCTTGTACTCTAACTTAACCGGTAGATGGCAAGCTTTCACAAACACCAACCGATACAGATACATACCAATCAGAGTCTTGTAAGCAGTCCTATAAGCCCATAGAGCATCATCCAACTTCTCTGACCAATCGGTCCTATTTGCATTGACCGTCTTTGACAATATGCTTTTGATTTCCCTGTTAGAGTCTTCAACTTGTCCACTTGCTTGAGGATGATAGGGGGTAGAAACTTTGTGATTGACACCATACTATGAAAGCAAAGTGTCAAAAGCTCTATTGCAAAAATGAGACCCCCCATCACTTATGCTTGCACGAGGAGTACCAAACCTTGTAAAAATTCTCTTCTTGAAAAATGCAACAACACTCCGAGCCTCATTGTTGGGCAAAGCCACGGCTTCAACCCACTTTTGAAACATAATTCACCTCCATAAGAATGCATGTGTTCCCACACGAGCTAAAAAATGGGCCCATAAAATCAATGCCCATACATAAAAAATATCAACCTCAAGGATGGTATTGAGAGACATCTCATCTTTCTTTGAAATTACACCCGCTCTTTGGCACTCGTCATACCTCTACACAAGATCACTAGCATCTTTGTACAAAGTTGGCCAATAGAATTCACAACTAAGAACTTTGGATGCGGTCCTCGCCTCACCATGATGGCCACCATAGGGAGAGGAATGACAAGCCTCCAAAATACTCAATTGCTCTTCCTCCGGGACACACCTTCGGATCACACCATCTATGCAAACCTTAAACAAATACGGCTCATCCAAATAGAAATTCAAACTATCCCATTTGAGCTTCTTCCTTTGGTTAGAAGAGAGCTCACACGGGATAATGCCAGTCACAAGGTAATTAGGTACATCCGCAAACCATCATAGCACTCATTGACACAGAAAGTAGTTGCTCGTCGAGAAATGCATCATTGATCTCTAGGCCATCACATGGCATTCCTTCCTCCTCCAAGCGGGACAAATGGTCCGCAACTTGGTTTTCATTACCCTTCCGGTCCACAATTTCTAGATCAAACTCTTGAAGTAGTAACACCCATCACATCAACCTTGCCATGGAGTCTTTCTCTGCCATCAAGTACCTAAGGGTGGCATGATCGGTGTGCACTATGACCTTGGCCCCCATAAGATACAGTCGAAACTTTTCCATTGCATACACTATGGCCAACAACTCTTTCTCGATAACCGTGTAGTTCCTTTGAGCCTCATTCACGGTATTGCTTGCTTAGTACACAAAATAGAATATTTTGTTAACTTTTTTACCCAAGACAGCCCCAGCTGCAACGTCGCTTGCGTCGCGCATGAGCTTGAAAGGCAAGCTTCAATTTGGTGCGGTAATGATAAGAGTAGTGGTTAACTTAAGCTTGAGAAGCTCAAATGCTTGCATACATCCCTCATCGAACACAAACTTGGCATCCTTTTCTAGTAGCTTGCACAAGGTGTTTACCACCTTCGAAAAATCTTTAATAAACCTCCAGTAAAACCCCGCGTGCCTAAGAAAACTCCTTACCCCTTTGATAGAAGTGGGGGAGGAAGACTTGAAATCACCTCTATCTTGGCTTTGTCAACTTCAATCCCATGCTTTGAAATTTTGTGGCCCAACACTATGCCCTCCTCAACCATGAAGTGGCAATTTTCCCAATTGAGTACGAGATTTGTGTCTTCACAACGGGCCAAAACTCTATCCAGATTTCACAAACACTCTTTAAAATGAATCAAAAACCACACTAAAATCATCCATAAAGACCTCCAAAATGCTTCCACCATATCGGTGAAAATAGCCATCATGTATCGTTGGAATGTCGCTGGGCCATTACACAACCCGAACGTGAACAAGAGAAAGCAAAGGTGCCATATGGACAAGTGAATGTGGTCTTCTCTTGATCCTCTGGAGTGATTAATATTTGATTATATCCCTAATATCCATCCAAAAAGCAATAAAAGGCACACCCCGCAAGGCGATAAAGCATTTGGTCAAGGAATGGCAATGGGAAGTGATCCTTGCAGGACACCTTGTTCAGCTTTTCGGTAGTCCATGCATACCCTCCATCCGGTAACTATACGAGTGGGAATAAGCTCATTATTGTCATTAGTCACCACATTCATACCACCCTTCTTCGGCACACATTGCACCGAAGAAGTCCATGAGCTATTGGAAATAGGGTACACAACCCCAACATCTAACCATTTTATCACTTCTTTCTTCACCACTTCTTGCATTGCTTAGTTCAACCACCTTTGATGTTCCAAGGAGGGTTTTGCATCATTCTCCAAAATGATCTTGTGCATACAGAATTCGGGGCTTATTCACCAAATGTCAGCCAAAGTCCATCCAATTGACTTCTTCCTCTTTTTGAGAACCGTCAAAGTGGTGTCTACCTGCAAGTTAGTAAGACACGAGGAAAGAATAACTGGTGAAGTTTAACTAGGACCTAAGAAATCATACCTGAGGTGTGGAGGCAATGGCTTCAACTCCAAAACTGGAGGTTCCTCGATTGAAAGCTTTGTTGGAGGAGTCTTTCTATTTTCAAGGTCCAAGGATAGCTTCCTAGGATCATAAGAATAAGAGCCCATTCCATGCAAAGCATTCATGCACTCCACTTGGCCCTCATCATCATTGACATCAAGATTTAACAACACGGCCTCCAAGGGATCCTCCACATTAATCATAACACTTGTATCATCAATTATCACAGCCGTGACTAGATCCACAAATGAGCACACTTCGGTATAATTAGGCTGCTTCATTGACTTGCACACATGGAATACTACATTTTCATCACCCACCAAAAAAGTGAGTTCCCCTGCTTCCACATCAACTAGAGCCTTTCCCGTAGAAAGGAAAGGTCTCCCCAATATGATTGGGACTTCGTAAGGAAAGGTCTCCCCAATATGATTGGGACTTCGTAGTCCACCTCGAAATCCAATATCACAAAATCAGCTGGCAAGATAAATTTGTACACCCGGACAAGCACATCATCAACAATACCCAAAGGTCACTTCATTTATCTATCCGCCATTTGCAATCTCATGGAAGTTGGCCTTGGTGGTCCAATACCTAAAGTCTTGAAAACTGAGTAGGGCATCAAGTTGATACTTGCCCCTAAATCACATAAAGCCTTAGCAAAGTCTGCATTACCAATAGTGCAAGGGATGGTGAAAGCACCTGGATCCTCCAACTTTGGAGCCATTGAATGTACTATAGCACTAACTTGGTGGGTCATCTTTATAGTTTCACAGTCCATGGATCTTTTCTTGGTCACCAAATCTTTCATGAATTTGGCATAGGTAGGCATTTGCTCCAAAGCCTCCATCAAAGGCACATTTATGGATAAGCTCTTCATCATGTCAATGAATTTTTTGAACTGATTCTCACTTTTCTGCTTGGCTAGCCTTTGAGGATAAGGCGGATGTAGTCTAGGCAAGGGTTCCTTGACTTTTGGCACAACCGGTTCCGCTATGTCAATTACGTGTTCCCTAGACAGGTTCATGTCATTTTGCGTTTCCACCTTAGCATCTTGAATATCAATCCTCACTTCTTCATTCATATTTTCATCAACCACATTCTCAACCACCAAAGGAACTTCATCTTCTTGCAACTCAACTTCATCACCCAAAACTTGCTTTTCTTTGGAGGTATTCACATCACCGCCTCGTCCACTCCTAGTGGTCACTGCCATAACATGATTGTTCCCGCCCTTCGGTTTCACTACTGGTAGAGCACCCTTAGGGCGTGTATTCAAGGATTGAGATATTTGACCTAATTGCACCTCTAAATTTCGAATGGAAGTATTGTGAGAAGACAATTGAGCATCCGAATCTACATTCTTCTTCATCATTTGTTCGAACATCATTTCAATTCTACCCATATCATTACTAGAAGAACTAGGACTGTGGGATGGAAAAGGTGGTGGATTGCTTGGTTGTTGCTACATTGAGGGTATTTGAAAACCTTGCCCCTAATTTCCCCGGTTGTTGTTCCATCCACCTTGGTTGTTGTTGTTCCCCTAGTTTCCTTGATTGCTCCGATTATTGTTTTGATTTCCCCAATTCGAATTTTGATTATTGTTTCCCCAATTGTTGTTCCCTTGTTAGTGATTGTTCCAATTGTTGTTGATTGCCCCAATTACCCTGGGACCTCCATTGTTGTTGTTGGTTGGAAGAATTGCCTCTTTGTCCTTGATAATTGTTCACATATTGTACCTCTTCATTTTGCTCATCATAGCCATCATCTTGAAATCCATTACCATCATTGTCAAATTGATCCGAATTCCCTTGGTTCTGTTGACCTCTTCGTCTTCTTTAGTTCACTAGCATGTTAAAACCCTCCAAGGCATTCACTTGGTGAGGATTTTAGACTTGTTGCAACTGTGCCTTTGCTAGTTGGTTCATGGTCATTGTCAACCCTGCGATACCCTACCCATGATCATATAATTCTTTGTGTAAATGAACGACCGTGGGGTCGCCTTGGGGAACATTGGCTCTGCTTTGCCATGCGGGGGATGTATCCGCCATCTCATCAAGAATGACACAAGCTTCATCATAAGTCAATTTCATAAAAGTACCCCCAGCGAGTTGATTCACTATGCATTGATTTGTAGTATTGATGCCCTGGTAGAAAGTTTGTTGCAACATATTCTATGTCATGTCATTGTTGGGGCATTCCTTCACCATAGTTCTATATCTCTCCCAAATCTCATGCAATGGTTCGGTGGGCTCCTGCTTGAAAGATAATATCTCATCCCGAAAAGCCGCCATATGTCCCGGTGAAAAGAACTTTGCTATGAACGTATCCGCCAACTCATCCCAAGTAGTGATGCAATGGTTGGGGAGTCGCTCAAGCCAATCCAAAGCCTTCCCTCTAAGTGAAAATGGGAAGAGTCTCAACCGGAGTGCATCTTCGGACACATTGGTTTGCTTGCTCCCCCAACAGGTATTTACGAACCCCTTGAGGTGTTTGTAAGAATTTTGAGTTGCAGTGCTCCTGAAGTACCCACGCTGCTCCAACAATGTCAGCATCACATTAGTAATTTGAAAAATGCCCGCCCGGATTCGTGGTGGGACAATTGCACTTGCATAGCCTTGGTTTGGGAGCACCCTAGGAACCGCTTTTGGAGGTGGCGGAGGAGGGTCTAGAATATTTTCATTAACATTGGCCTGGCAGCCTCTTCGTGGTCCAGGAGGTACAAGAGGCACCTCATCCTCTCTAATATCATCAACCTCCTCCCCTGCAAGCACATTTCTAAGAGGTTCATTAGCATTTAAAGCCATTTTGTACCTGAAGTATTGACACACACAAATTAGTAACAAATAATGAAAGGAGAAAAATACACAACACTAACTAAATAGATAGCCAAAACCATTAGCTCCCCGACAACGATGCCAAAAAGTGATCGCGGCCTACTCCGCACTACTAATTATGTAGTGAGAGAGGGTCGGAGCAGCTTTTACCCAATTTTGGGCCAGGATCGATATCCACAGAGAGCTAGAATTGGAATCGAGTATCTATCTAGTTTAGGATTGCGTATGTGTTCTTAATTATACTTCTGTTCATTTTTGCGGTTTTTGTTTACTTCTACTATTATCAAACTACAAGTGGTAATTGCAACTAAATTATGCTAAGAGTTATAATGCTATGAATTGTTCAAATAGTTTTAAAAGGTACTAGGGTAGTGACTTCCGCCTAGGTGGTCAGTTGATGAGTACTTAAGTCTAAGGCATATTTGACATATTTGGGGAGTATGATATAACTGTTGCACTAATTCCCACTCCACATCTCTCATGGTTCAAGTGATTTTGCTCAATTGACTTTCTCAAGACCAATTGGGTATGCAAAATTTGCACAAGCAACTAGGGATCAAGTTGGGTATTACTCTCTCGAGGTTTAACCCTTTAATTGGGGCTATCAATATCTTGAGTACGCCCCAATTCCTTGTTGAACCAATTTTTGAGACAGGCTCTCTTTCTCAAGAAGAGCTCAAGTCAACTCAACATAAACTAGTGTTTCCAACCACTAATTCAGAAATTAACCATGATATTGGCCCAAATAACAAACACCCATAGTCAATTTATCCCTAAAATACAAGGCCCATCAATTACCCATATTAGGGTTGAGCCACAACCCTAGCTAATGGGTCTAGCTACTCATAATTGAAGAAGAAAAACAAGAAATAGATGAAGATAAACTAAACACAAAGATTCAATGATTAAAAGTAGGTAAAAGTGTCAAAATAGCTAAGAATCTCGAACCCACGAGCGTAGCTGCTTAATTACAATATCTGATACCCTAAAAATGGAAAAAGAAGCTATTTATACTAGGCTGAAAAAGATAGACAAAAATTCCCCTGCGGGGTCAGTGCGGACCGCACAAAATGGTCTGCGATCCGTATTAGGGCTTTGGACCTCAAAATCTGACTCTCTGAACTTAGGCATTTTCGGACCGCATAGGATAGACTACGGCCGCGTAAGCTTCTAGTGCGGTCCACACAAAATCGACTACGGACCGTATTGGCTTGAAACTCTGAAAATGGCATCTCTCTGATCTTGTGTTCTACGGACTGCACTAAATTGAGTGCGGCCTCATTGCCTTCAGTGCGGACCACACAAATCCTAGTGCGGTCGCATTGCCTTTATGCCTGAAATTCTACCTCTCTGAATCTCCTAGTGCGGACCGCACAAAGTGGTGTATGGCCGCATTGGGCCTGTTTTGCCTGAGTTTGTATTGTCTTTGGCACTTATGCCAATTTCACTCCTTTTGAGCTGATCATTGACATCTAATGCTTTTGTTGATCAAACCTGCAATCAAGCACAACTTGTGAGTTTGGACTATTTTGTATGAATTTCTAATCAAAGCATTAGCAAGAAGGAGTATAAAATATGTCAAAATCACTAGCTATTAGTGCCCAAAACTGGGCAACACTGGCCCAATTTGCGACAGATCTGCGATCGCAGAATAAAAAATGTGACAGATTTGCGATCGCAGATTCGACACAGGATCACATTTTTCCAGCCTTTGGTAATTTGATCATAACTTTGTGTAGGAATGTCCAAATGACGAATGATTTGAAATATTGGTAACTAGACTCGAAGAAATTTCATAAGATAAGTTGTTCATCATATAAAACCTTACATATATATATATATATATATATATATATATATATATATATATATATATATATATATATATATATATTGCAGATATGCTCATCCAAAGTAGGGTCTTGTGCGCATTCTTTTGGAATTTTAGTCGATCATATAGTTTTCCAACTTGGCACAAACTTAGGACATTTATTAGACACCATATATCTTATAATATGCCTTGTACACTTATTATAATACCCAATTGGCATCCACCGTATTAATAGACCCCTTCCGCACATAAAATAATATAATTAGAAAACGTCAACTTTCTTATTTCGCCAAGATGCGCCGAATTGTCCTAGGGACTTCCAAAATCCAAATTCGGACACAAGTCTAAGTCCGAAATCACCATACAAAGCTATTAACATCATTAAAATTCTATTTTGGGGTCGTTTGATCAAAATTCAACTCTCCGATCAACTCTTTCCATTTGAGCTTCAAAAATAAGATTTTGTTTTTTTTTAAATTTAACTCCGAATCTTATGAAAACCAAACTCGACCACACACGCAAGTCATAATACACATTATGAAGCTTCTTGAGGTCTTAATACGTTGAATGGTGCGCTAATTCTTAAAACGACAAGTTGGGTCATTACACAAATACTACTGGACCACCGTGGAAAAAGAAGCCACCAATTATGTCAGGAGATGTGAACAATGTCAAAAATACGCCTCTATGATACATCTAGCAGGGGAACTCCTTCACTTAGTCACTTCACCATGGCCATTCATAAAGTGGGGAATGGACATAGTCGGCCCCCTCCCAGCAGGACGAGGTAATATACGCTTCTTTTTGGTTCTAACTGATTTCTTTTCTAAGTGAGTGGAAGTAGGTGCCTACACTCAAATTCGTGAGCAGGAGGTCATCGAATTCATATGGAAAAACATCATATGTTATTTTGGCACCCCCAAAGAAATCAACTGCGACAACGGACCTCAGTTCATTGGAAAGAGAACGATTGAGTTTTTCGAGAAATGGCACATCAAACGAATACTCTCCCCGCTGTATCTCCCCGGGCCAATGGTCAAGCCGAATCCTCCAATAAAGTAATACTGAATATATTGAAAAAGAAGCTTCAGGATGCCAAAGGGCTATGGCCTGAACTGCTGCCAAAAGTGTTATGGGCATACCACACTATGCCAAAAACCAGCACACGGAAACGCCATATTCACTGGTCTACGAGACTGACGCGGTTATACTCGTCGAGGTCAGGGAACCTAGTTTGAGATACTCTAACAAGAGTGGACCAAGCAATGACGAAAGTAGGCTACAAGATCTAGATGAAGTCAAAGAAAGGAGAGATATGGCCCACATAAGAATGGTAGCCCAAAAGCAGTAAGCAGAAAGATACTACAACAAGAGAACCAAGGTGTGACCGCTCAAAGTAGGAGACTACGTCCTCAAAGCTAAAACACAGGCATCAAAAGACCCTAATAAGGGAAAATTGGGGACAAACTGGGACGGACCATACAAAATCACAGCTGTAGCAAATAAATGAACATTCCAGTTAGAAATAATGGAGGGAAAGACACTCCAAAACAACTGGAACGTCGCACACCTCAAGTACTTCCACTTCTAAAAAGAAGGATCTACGAGTTGTTCATTACCTCGACCCATCGATATAATCTCCAGAGCAAAGTAATGAAGGGACTACATATAGATAATCAAATCTCCATTATATGTAAATAATCAAATCTCCATTATATGTACAGAATCAAATCTCTATTATATATACATAATCAAATCTCCATTGTATGTACAGAATCAAATCTCCATTGTATGTGGAAAATCGAATCTCCATTAGCCGACATATGACGTCTTCCTACAGGAACACAATCAGTTCTCCAAAAAATGGCCAAGGTCATTGACGACAAAATGAGTTCGACCTCGTTCGAATTACGACGGGATCCCACTTCGATGATAGCCTAAAGCAACATCCCCATGGCCAAGTCCATCAACGACAAAATGAGTTCGACCTCGTTCGAACTACGACGGGATCTTATTTCGATGAGAATTTGAAGCAACATCCCTATGGGCAAGGCCATCGACAAGAAAATAAGATTCAACCTCCTTCGAACTACGACTGGATCTCACTTCGATGACAGTTTGAAGCAATATCCCAATAGCTAAGGCCATCGACGAAAAATGAGTTCGACCTCGTTCGAACTGCGATGAGATCTAACTTCAATGACAACTCGAAGCAACATCCCCATGGCCAAGGCCATCAATCGAAAAAATGAGTTCGACCTCGTTCGAACTACGATGGGATCTTACTTCGACGACAGTTCGAAGCAATATCCCAATGGACAAGGCCATCGATGACAAAATAAGATTCAACCTCGTTCGAACTACGACAGGATCTCACTTCGACGACAGTTCGAAGCAACATCCCAATGGCCAAGGTCATCGATGACAAAATGAGTTCGACCTTGTTCAAACTACAACGGGATCCTACTTTGATGATATCTCGAAGCAACATCCTCATGACCAAGGCCATTCAACAAAAGACGAGTTTGACCTCATCGGAATTACGACATGATCCTACTTCGATGACAGCTCGAAGAAACATCCCAATGTCCTAGGCCATCGACAAGTAACCTCAGTATCATAAACATTGCAAAGAAGAACAAATCGACAAAATATATTTTTACATTGCATCAAAATATTATTTATAATATTCACAAAAGGGATCAAGTACGCCCTCTACAACAATCCCAAAATAAAAGCAAAAACAAGCAAAGACTACATATCATCCCTGGGAGGATAAATATCTTCAAACCATGAGTCCAAGGCTAGATGGTTCACGTCATCAGAATTTATGTCGCCCCCATCAGGTGTATGGGGGTCGTACCTGCAAGCCTCACGAGCTACACGAGCTACGATATACACGGCCTGAAGCTCTGCTTTAGACACCCTTCCCTCGATGTTAAAAGCCATGTACACATCTAGCCAAGCCTCAACGTGGACCCACATATCATACAAGCGACGAGGCATGACCGGATCGGCCGAGGAAGGAGATGTAGAAGCTGGGAATGTCGGGTTGCATCCTCTCCCCTCAACGAGGACACCTGCCCATTCAGTGTTGATAGCTTCGCCTCCAACGCTTTAACACGCCCTTTAAGCCCCGCAACTTTAAGGTTAGAGGCCTCTCTCTCCCCAACAAACTCTGACCTAGAAATATGGAGGGCGTCTTCCAAAGACAGCGATTTAGAAATAGCTGCCGCCAGCTTATCAGCACTGACGTTCAGCTCACCCGTAAGCCCTTCAATCTCCACTGCCTTAGTACTCAACTTGGTGGTCAATTCGGCCACCTTCGCCTGCAAATCGGCATTCTCAGCCATCACCCCCTTGCTCAACTAGAGCTCATCCTCCTTCGCCTTAAGAGAGGTCTCCAGCTCACTACTGCAGGCAACAACCCTCACAAGCTCCTCATCCCTCTCCCTCAGCTCTTCAACCTTGCGCTCCAATTGGTCTTCCCATTGTTTAAGCCCCTCACGAAACACCTGGAACTCAGGGTCCTGATGATAAATGTCATCCATCGCCCGATGCTTCGCACGATACTGCTGATATTTGGATGACATCTTCTCATAAAGGCCCATACTCCTCCTCTCTCGATGCTCTCTCTCAACCTCTATGACGAGGGTCTAGAAAAAGAGAGAGAAGGGGAAAAGTTAGAAATAAAATGCAGAATGAAGATCACCGCATAAATCTAGTGATGATAAGGAAAGAAAAGACACCTACATGCAGGGCCATACCGGCGAACTTCTTAGACAACTCCACGTCGCTCATCGCCCCTAGCATCTTGCTTTCTGGAGCATCACATAGAGTAGCTAGATCAGGGGCAACTTGCTCGTTGTTCAGCAATAATTTGTAGCCCCCCGGGACGACTATATGACGGTCAGATCCATCCATTCTAACCTCCACATGGGTATGGTAACCCAAGAACTCATTGACATCCTCTAGGTCGATGTCTGAACCTGAGCCGTCACCCTTGACACGATGCCCTCCAAAGTTGGACTACGCACCACACTTAATAGATCGCACCAAGCCGGCTCCTAGATAAACTTCTTCCACTCGGGGAGATCTCCCCGACAAAATGGTATTAGCCATAAAAGCAGGCCCATGGGTTGTTTTTGATGCCCTGCTCCTATCAGCATTCGTGGCCACGCCCTTCCCAAGTTCCAGCCTCCTTTTTTTCTTGACAACAGCTCGTCCTCGTTAGAAGATTCATCCAAAGGGTGTGAAGCCAGCACCGAAGAAGCCTCTTCCCTCACGACCATGATTTGAGAAGGACCTTCCAATTGAATAGGTTGAAGGCGAACCTCCCGAACAAACTCGCTCAAAATAAACTGTGTATCTACAGTAGCGACGGTTTGACGAAAGGCAGGGATTGGCGCCCTTCGCCTAGAAGCTCCTTGACCTGTCGTCACAAAGAGTTATACCATTAAATAAGGTCGCACTACCAATGAAGTAGTAAAGGAAACATTTACCTGAGGTGAATCTAGGGCCGTATCGCTTTACCAAGGCGGGCCAATCCCGAGTCTCCACTGTATAAGGCAATAAATGAGCCACCCAATCCCTGGTACTCGCAATAGGACGAGGCGGACGTCCTATAGTTGCAAATGGGAAGCATGCGAACTTTATAATAAATACAGAGGGAGGAAGAGTGAAACGAGTAGCGACACTTACAAGCTCTATTCCATTGTTCTGGAAACCTGGTGGCGTCGAAAACGACATGCTCAGTTTTGACAATGAAATACTTGTGCCAAAACTTGCGACTTGCTCGGTCATCGGTCCCGACCACCAGCCCCTTCATACCATGGAGCCTCAAGTGCACCATGGTACCTCTGTGAAAGCCGGGCATGAAAAAATGCAAAATATGGTGGACATAAACATCACACTCTGCCAATTCTGCATACTTGGTCACTAGTAAAAGTACCTTGAGCGTATACGGTGAAAGTTGTGCCGGACAAACTTGGCAAAATCTACAGATTTCTTCCGCCAAAGGGAAATGAGGAAAAGTATAACCGATCATGAAAGGGTACTCATAGAAGGCACAATACCCGAGTCTATGAACATCTACGTAGTCCCCCCCTAACGGGACCATCTCCACGTGAACAGGGATGTCGTACTTAACACGAAGAGCATCAATATGAACCTGCTCCATCTCAGAGTATATGAGGGCCGAAGTAGGATGAGGATCTTTAAGGAAGTCACTTAGAGACAATGGATGTCTCAGCAGCAGCTCCTCCACCGTAGGAAAGTTGTTGCCCTCCTCTACCACCGTTTCATCACCACCAGGAAGAGGCACCGTAGATAATGGGGTGGCCTCAGTAACTTCTTCATGAGAACGGCAAGACTTTGGCATGATATCGTTCGAAAGGACATCAACACAGAATGAAGGAGGAGGAAGAAGCTTAAAACGAAGAACGTAAGAAGGAATAGAGGGATATAAGAGCAAATGAGAAGGGGTGAAAGAAGTTATCAAGCGTGAAATGGCTGAAGTTTTTTGAAAAAAAAACCCTTCACCTATTCATAGGGTTGGGTGGCGCCAGAATTGAGGCAGCAGGTCACAAAGCAGCGCAAGAATCAAAGCATAAAGCCGTCAAATCCCTACCTCGAAAACCTGCATAATGATGACGCACGTAAAGCTAACATCATTTCTCAATAAAGTGTATCACTCGGTGTTTTGCTGAACACATTGACCATCTTTCGTTGGCAACACAGTAATGCTTCAACAGATCAAATTTCTCCATAAGAAGCATGAAGTCCGCTCATCGAGGACGCATTCGGTCAAAACCCCGACAAGGGAAGGGACTAACTGTATGGGTCTAAATTTGACCAACCACGACCTGCGATGAGGTACGACAAACAACCGGGTACCTTCGAGTCGGCATTTCGAAAGGAATGACCTTAGGGAAAAAGAAGAAATTGTGCGACCCATGTAATAGTGTAAACCCACTAGGGGACATTAGGAATATTCCGTCGAATATTTCTTGCATTTTGTTTTCTTATAATTTAGAAGAGTTTCTCTCTAGTATAAAAAGGGGAAAAGTAACCATGTAACTAGGCATCGAGACTTTGGAAAAATTACTATTTAAGAACGGACAAAAACTTATTGACGATCATCTCTTTATCTATTACTTCTTTTAGAGTTCATCATATTCAGCTAAGATTTACCCCTGCATCTTTGATTGATTTATTCATAGAGGTTTTAATATCTTTTGAGTCAAACACCCCTTAGTCGAACAATTCGGGCAAAATCTTGAAGAAAGCTAAAAAAACGCTTCCGGCCCAGTCCTGCAGCCGACCGATTTGCTGCCTTAACTTTAGAAAGATCGTTTTTGTTCTAATGTTTTTTCTTTAGAAGCAGGGAAAGTAAGAGAAGACTAATATATATGGCTTCGCCACACCTCCGTATATTTGGAAGAGCTATTCTTGCGTTGCATTTTGCATAATGCTCATAGATGGAAGAGCTTGTCAGTTGTCTTTTCATATTTTGCATAATTAATATTAAATTTTTTAAACATCTTCCCAGTTATGTCGGTTTTTCTTTGGCATCAGCATAATTTGGTTAATTTTCGATTATTTTTTTAAATATCATGTAAAAGTCATTAATAAAAGCTAGAGCGTGATTATATGCATACTTGCACTGGATTGCAAAAATCTCTTAACATTTTTACTATTTCAAATGTGATGAATTAAGGGAGAACATGAAAGATAGCTAGACAAGAGATACATTGATCACATGAATAAAAAGATATTAAGTTGGGACTCAAGAGTAGAGTTTATTTATAAGATTAGGTATCCAATAAGAGAAATCTAAGTCATATGTGAGGAAAAATATACTATACCTTGTGACTTGATACATAAGATGTTGGAACTCATTTAGTCATGTCAATTGGAATAGCATAATGGATTTGGGAGTTGTGATTGTGGATGTTAATTATCTATTCGCTTATAACCGTTTTCATATTCCCAAGGCTAAACGAAAAAATTTAGTGCTTTGTTATTTTTAAACTTAATATATAAAATATATTTTTGAAATATAAATTTATTCTGTACGATTCAGTATATTTTGGTTTATTTTATAAAATTAAACACCTAGCCTAATTATTTGGTACATTTGTAGATTTATTTAAAATTTATGGTTTTATCAAAAGAAACTTAATAATCGGTCTAGTAAAATTTGGTCCGATCGATTTAATCAGTTTAAAAAAATCCAATGACGCTATACTATCAGGGGCGGACCTAGTGCCAAAAAAATAATTAGATTTGCCAGTCTTAGTTGTTCGAGACCACTTTTCGTCTTGCTCTCTTGATTCTTTGGCTATTGCTCCGGCTAACACTTTCTTTTCACTTTGACTTGCCTTCCTATCTTATAATCTGGACTTGCGTACATTTTACATATAATTATTTTAAGTGATTTCTGCTATCTGACTTGAGTTAGACAAGGACTAATAGAGTTCTATGACAAAGTCATCTTGGAAAAAGTTGGAAGAAAATTAGGTAAACTCCTATAGATCGATCAATGCACATCCTCTACCCTAAGGAGAAAATATACACACATTTGTATCCAAGTACCACTAGAAACCCCAGTGGAAACTTTAGTAATCATAGGAGACCACAAACAATCAGTGATCTAGGAAGGAGAGGAAACCCTATGTACCAACTGTGGCAGGATAGGACACACTACTTCACGATGCATCTATAAGCCACACCCCTCCCCAACAGCCAATGGTATATAAGATGAAGTTGTCCAAATGGAACCAACCCCTGAGGAAAGTGAATAAAAGACTGTCACATTCCCACGAAGACGCAAGCAGGGTCAGCCAAAAATGTCTACCACCATGGAAGGTAATGTACCAAAGACATAACACACTCCACATGCAGAAGAAGTACAGGTAAATATGTTCGATGCCATTTCAGGTAAATTCCTACAAACAAAATCTTTTCGCTATAATTTAAAAAAACAAACAAACATTTCTCAGAAAAAACAAAAAAAGGCTACTAGGCCCAATAAAAACGTCCATAGGGGACCATCATACACCCAAGCATGTGCCTATCCCAAGCCCAAGGGTCCAGCCCAGCATGGGAGCCAAGCAAAAAGCGGGGCCAGACGCAGAAGACCCCGTTGACTAAAAAAACCAGCCCATTTCCCAAACGGAGGCTAGCTTAAACCCCAATGACTTAATCATTACACTGGGCGGAATAGCCAATGGGGCTTTTTCCTGAAACCCAAACGGGTACTCATCCATGGGTACCACTGACACCCAATCTCCCCACCCAAACTCTAAAGCCTATGCTTCCCCTACCAAAGCTACTGGAACCCCCGATAATGGAGAAAACCCAAGCGACAGAAATGGTAATCGAGTACCCTATCTGTACTCCCCTCCCTCCCCAGTCGAAAAGACCACAACCGTCACCTCCATTACATCCCCAATTAATGAACAAATATCCCCCCTAATCCCAATACCGGAAAACCTTTCCACTGTCCAAGATGTGACACCAGAAGAGTTTATGATGGGAAATCGGTCCTTAAACACCATTACCAACTTTTCCCAAAGTAGCAAATAAAAAATATAAAAATGGCAAAAAAACACGCTTCCATCCACCATCTCCACCCACCTAATGCCACCGGACCACCAACCTGCCTCCTAGTTGGAGGTTGCCTTGCAGGGGTAAGGGATTTCATACGACTTCACTCTGGACAACAGGAAGGTGACGTTGATAGTGCAAAATCCGGCACACCTTGCCAGAGTGATAGTCGCAGCCCTGAATAAGGCCTTAATGGTATTTGGCCCTCTCCTATGGCAATTGATTGTCAACTCCAATAGCCCATCACCGATAACAGACCAACAAACTCTCAATAACCACATTCTTCAAAGTTTATAATCTCTTCTATTCTTCCCAAATCTGATGAAGGAAGACCCAACGGCGGAGCTAGTATTCATCCAGATCGACATGTCAACAATTCCCTCATCATCCACGATAAGGAGGACGAACAAATCATCACCACTCCAGAACATTCAACAAGGCGTCTCCGAAGCCCTGGAGATACTGAAGAATAAAGATGCCACATAGGAGCTGGAGCAGACCTACCCAACACCAAGAACGGAGTCGATCTTGCTAGACTTGGTAAGGTCGATCAAATTAAGCACAGAGGTAAGCGAAATAGTAGTAATCGTGTGCCCCAAGTCCATTTCCAAGTGTGGAACCAGCCCGGTCTCAGCCCAAACACATGGACCAATGAAACCACTACTAAATCTAACACCCATTCCGAGCCTGAAGAGGAAATCTCCTCCCCCACAGGTGCCAGGCATGCCAAGTCCAATGAGCCCTCAGGAAGGACCTCACCAATCACCCATATTCCCAATGATGAACTTCATCATATGGAATGTTAGGGGTGGAAACAACGTCGAATTCAAAAGTCACTGCTTAGAGATGGTGAGGGTGCACAAGCCGACAATGTTAGTCCTTCTAGAAACCAAGATGACTGACCATCAGAACCTGGCCCAGATGCTGGACTTCGATATGATCATTTAATCTCCAGCGGTTGGTCTTTATAGGGTAATTGTGTTCATATGGAAGGAAGATCTTGTAGCTGTAAAAGAGGTGGCCACTACCCCATAAGGTATTCACGCAATGATAAAGGTAAGACCTGATCACCTATCTTGGCTCTTTTCAGCTATTTATGCCAGTAACACCTTAGTAGAAAGAAAACTCCTATGGAAGCAACTTATCACCATCTCTAATACCTTAGGGACCAACTGGTTCTTAGGTGGAGACTTCAATGAAGTCTTGAAGTCCAGGGATAAGTTTGGGGGCAACCCTATAAACCTGAGCCGCAGTAACCTATTTTGGAACTGCATAAATAAGTGCCATTTAATTGACTTAGGGTATAAAGGAATTAAATTCACTTGGACTAAAAAAAGGTACTCCAATAGGACTTCCCTAATCTTAGAAAGAATTGATAGGTGTTTTGACAATGAGGGTTGGATTGAGCAGTACCCTGAGGCAAGTGTTCAGCACCTACCTAGGACCCACTCAGATCACTGTCCTTTAAAGATTCAAATGGAGGGGCCCCCAATTAACAAATTCTCTAGGCCCTTCAGATTTGAAACTATGTGGGCTAGTCACCCTTCCTTCTCCAGCATCACCGACCAAGCTTTCTCTAGCCAAATTCCCCTAATCCAATCCACTGCCAAATTCAAAGTCCTCGTAATAAAATGGAACCAGAATGTCTTTGGAAACATTTTCCACCAAAAGAATAGACTCCTGGCCAGAATATATGGCATACAAAAGTCCCCCAGCTACAAATTTAGTAGCTTCCTCCGAAAACTTGAAACAAACCTTAATGAGGAGCTAAACCTCATCCTCAAGAATGAGTAAGACTTCTGGAAGCTGAAATCTAGGATCAACTGGATAAATAATGGTGATGCCAACACCAGATTTTTTCACACCTCTACCCTTAATAGGAGGAGGAGAAACAAAATCCTACCTCTCAAGGATGACAATGGCAACTGGATCAATGACAAAAAGAGAAGTTCACCATTGTCACCTTCTTCAATGAGCTCTACTCAACCTCCCACTCTTCCCTTGGACAACCACTCACCACTCTACCATGGAACCTACCCTACACCAAAGTCACAGGACTTTCATGGAGAGGCCCCTCCATATGAGTGAAATAAAAAGGGCTGTCTTCTCAAACAAACCCTTAAAATCACCAGGACCTGAAGCCCTTCACCCATTCTTCTACCAAAAATACTGGGACATTATCGGGGACGCTGTCTCGGAATTCTGCAAAAAATGCTTCAGCACATGCTCCATGGATAGTACCATGAACCAAACCCTCTTGTTCCTAATTCCCAAATGTCCACAAGCTTCAGTGCTAAAAAACTTCAGGCCCGTTGGCCTTTGCAACACCATCTACAAAACAGTCACAAAAATTATAGTGAATAGGATAAAACCTATCCTGCACCACATCATAGGTCCAAGCAAAGCAAGTTTCTTAACCAATAGAAGAGCCTGTGACAATGCCATCATTGTCCAAGAATACATCAACCATTTCAGGAAAATGAAGGGAAGAAATGCCAATATGATCCTAAAAATTAGACCTAGAGAAGGCCTTCGACAGGCTGGAATGATCTTTTATTAGAGACACCCTAGATGAATTCAATTTTCCCAAGGGATTGTCCAAACTCATTATGTCCTGCATAAGCACTTCATCCATCTCAATCCTTGTCAAAGGGGGGAAACTAATCCTTTCAACCATTCAAGAGGCATCAGACAAGGGGCCATGTCACCCTACATGTTCATTCTATGTATGGAAAGGCTCTCCAGATCCATTGATAAGGCAGTCTTACAAAACCAATGGCACCCCATCAATATAAGTAGGGCTGGACCAAAAATCTCCCACTTTTTCTTTGCAGATGATCTCACCCTTTTTGCCAAAGGTAACATCAGGAACTGTAATACAATACTTTTCATATTACAGAACTTCAACGAACAGTCAGGACAAAAAATAAATCTAACCAAATCCAGAGTCCTTTTCTCCACATTACCCAAGATACCCCCCAACAGCTAACCAACCTCCTATCTATCAAACATACCACCTCCTTTGGAAAGTATCTTGGTTTTCCAATTTTTCATAAAAAACAATCAGCCTCATATTTCTTGTTCATCATAGATAATATGAAAAACAAACTGGCTAGCTGGAAAACAAAATTCCTCAACATTGCTGGGAGAGCAGTCCTGGAAATAACCACCCCGAGCATCATCCCAAGCCATGTAATGAAATACATTTCACTTTCAACCAAAATGACCAATTAAATTGATAGAATTAAGAGGAACTTCCTTTGGGGTACCACCCCTGAAAAGAAAAAGCTTCATTTGATTAAGTTTGATGTAGTTACTAGAACCAAGCACGAGGGAGGACTAGGGCTGCAAAAATTTAGCCTTAAAAACAAAGCTGCTTTGGCCAACCTAGCATGGATAACTTACAAGAATACCAACAACCTTTGGGCTAGAGTCCTTATCCACAAAAACTGTAACATGTCCAGACCTGCTCAGGCTGAGAGACACCATGGGAACAATAAATCACCTACTTGGAAGAGCTTGCTAAAAGGCTGGAAAACCTACAGCAAAGCCAGTAGATGGTTAGTTAACAGAGGAAATAGGGTCAGTTTTTTAAATGACACTTGGATTCCTAATCAGCCTTCCCTCAGGCAATTGATAGAAGGACCCCTAACCTAGAATGACCTCCAAATAAAGGTGGAAACAATCCACAACAGAGGCACTTGGGATATATCAATTCTGTCATTTGACCTCCCTCCTCATATCCTAAACCCCCTTAAGTCTGTTTTTATTCCCAGGGTAGCCACTAAGGAGGACAACTTAATATGGGGTCTCACAATCAATGGAAAAATCTCCAATAGCTCTGCTTACTCCTTCATAAGCAAAAGTACTCGAGATTATTCTCTGGAAGAAGAGGACCACTTTAAGTGGATCTGGAATCTCGGAATCCCAAATAAAATAAAGTACTTCACCTGGCTCCTAACACACAAAAGACTACCCACCAGGAGCTTTTTACACTCTATTGGAATAAACTACCCCACCCAATGCCACTACTGTGGGTTTGAACAAGAAGATATTGACCACATATTCTTCCTATGCCTCAATGCTATTCTCTTTTGGAGTACCATCCAGTCAAAATCTTCAGCTCCATCATACCCCAATACTATCAGTTATAGTCACCTTTGGCAATCAGGCTTGACAACTCTTAAAGGTGTGAAATACAATGACTACCTTAACTGGGAGAGTCTCAATCCCTTCTGCCTCTGGCACATTTGGCTGACTAGGAATAATAATGTGTTCAATAACAAAAATGAATCCATCAATGCTAATAACACAATTGCTAAGGCTACTGAGTATCATGTGCTTAATAATAACAATTCACAACAATGCACACACCAAGTCATGCTGAAATGGACTCCACCACTAAGAGGCTCCTACAAACTAAACACTGATGGAGCCTCAAAGGGCAATCCAAGAATGGGTGGAGCTGGGGGGATCTTCAGAAACCATAATGGAAGTTGGATTTTAGGCTTCATGGAAAACTTACCCCAAACAACTAACACAGGGGATGAATTTAGAGCCCTCATCAGAGGTCTACAACTAGCCGAACTAAACAACCTAGTTCCGCTACAAGTAGACACTAATTCAACAGAAATAATCAACATGCTCTTAAATGGAAAAATAATATTTGACCCCCTAATTTGTGAATGCAGATTGCTGATTCAAATGATGGGCAGCGTGGTAGTGAGGCACACATTCAGGGAGCAAAACAGAGTAGCTGACGCGACGGCGAAGGAAGCAGCTAAGGAATTATTTTTGAACAAATCACTATCTCTAGCAGTTCCTCCGGTGTTTGCCAATGATGTATTTTGGACCGACACCCTAGGAACTGAACTACCTACATCTTTTCTGTGTCATAATATAAGTACAATTATGCAAAACTTTGTATCTATGGGGAACATAAGATACCCCACAAACTTTTAGCAATAGGTTGATAACACAACAGATCTAGCCGTTCGACAATAGGTTGCTAGCAAATACAATATTTGTGACACGCAACATTATATATATGAGAAAATATACTAAAAATTTATCAAATTATAAATATAAATTCATAATTTTGAAGATATAATGAATGTTGGGATAAATCAGGTTAAATCTTAATTACCCAGCCTCCTACCTCCTACCCCGGTGTCTCTTTCCACTTGTGCGTGAGGGTGAATAAATCTGTAATAATTAAGGTTATAAATTGGTATCTTTTTGGGTTGTGACTAGTAAACGAAACCTTTTTGACCTTATCACTACCAAACAATTAATTCCTAATTCCACAACATAAACAGATGGAGCAATATTAGTGAGGTTAAAGTAGAGAAGGTCAAGTGTCGAACCAAATGCCTAAACAATTCAAAGAGGACCACATGAAGTCAAGATACCTCCACTGCACAAATGTGAATTCGAAGCTACCCTCTATCCATTTATCCGCATATACTACAAGTAGTGGTGTACATGAACCGGGTTGGTTCGATTTTTATCAAAACTAAACCAAACCAACTATATCGGTTTGGATTGGTTCGATTTTATCGGGTTTTTCAGGTTTTTTGTTATTTACATATTATTTCAATCTTACTTTATTAAATATTTGATACGTATACATCTATTTAGTAAAAATATAAAAAGTTGACAAATATATTATCAATTAAAATATTCTTATGCGAGAATTCCATTAGTTAACACATAATAATTATTTTTTTAGTTGTCTGGCAAGAATTTTTTAAAAGATTACTAATCAATTTAGAGTTTACATGTAATAATTACTTTTAAATTAAACATGATTGTACAAATATTTCTTACACCACATAAAACTACTCAAAAGAAAAAGTAAAGGACCTTGTCACCCCCATACTTCTGTGTATATAAATATATAGTCCCTTGTCTATACTCGTCGCTAACAAGCAGCAAAGGTAATAGGTACATGAACTCTAGTTGTTCACATATATAGAAGATCCAATCTTATTTCCACTTAACTAATCTTTGGTTTTTTGCAGATAATAAGAAGATAAAAGATTGGAAATGGAGGAAAAAGTAGAGATGAGGAAAGGAGGCTGGACTTTGGATGAAGACTCCAAACTCATCCATTACATCTCCCTATTTGGTCAGGGACGCTGGGATTCCTTGGCTCACTTTGCCGGTACTTATACTATATATAAACTCTCTCTATTTCATAACTTATTTGACATTAATTAGTTTCATACTACAACTTTTCATGCACTATCACTATATAATTACTCCTTCCGTCTCGTGTTTATCTTTTGTACGTCCTTTAAGAATATATTATTAAATAATAGAGATTTTTAATTGTTTTACCCTTATTTATGTCTTAAGATATATTCTCTCTTCGTTTAATATTTACTTATAATTGAGATATTTGTAATCTTCAATAATTATTAATATTAAGTGCAAAATAGGAAAAAAATATTTAATTTTAGTCTTGAACTTCTAAAATGATAAATAATCTGAGAGATAATTTGTACTACCAAAGTGCATGAAACCTAGATATATTGAACTAATGCATAGTCAATATTACCAACCATGGATCCGGCATTTAATCTTGATGGATTCTAACTTTTGTATGATTTTTATCGTTAAATTCATTCTACTTTTAAAATTATTGATTCAAACATATTTACATAAAACTTGTTGTAAAATTTAGTGATGTATATATCCATATCAATAATATTGAGTTCAGTTGAATGACCTACACAAAGGCTGCATCTACCCTAGCTAAACCATGCAAGCGTTCCGATCCTATATTTCAAATGCATGCACGTACGCTGCTGTTTAAAGAGATATGTATTTTCTTGATTTTCATTCTTTGCACATGTACATATAGGGTTGAAGCGTACAGGTAAGAGCTGCAGATTAAGATGGATGAACTACTTGCGTCCGAATTTACGACGAGGAAAACTTACTCCTCAAGAGCAGCTTCTTATTTTACTTCTTCATTTGCGCTATGGAAATCGGTGAGAGTATATCCATCCTCCTTCCTCTCTTTCCTTTTCTTTTCCCTTTATTATTTTCTTTCATTTTCGTTTTGGAAATGGCTGTGTTTTTATACCACTTAATATTTACGTACTACTTATTTTATAAAAAGATGGGCAAAGATTGCAGAACACTTGCCAGGAAGAACAGATAACGAGGTTAAGAATTACTGGAGAACAAAAGTTCAAAAACTTGCAAAACAGCTGCATTGCGACGTCAATAGCCTACAGTTTCGAGACTTCCTTCATTATCAATGGCTGCCCAGGTTAACTGAACAATTACGTACTGCCACGTCATCGTCTCAAGAACAACTCATGTCCTCTTCTTCTTCTTCTTCTTTTACCTCTCACAATAACACTGAAGTATTAATATTGGAGAATTCTACTTTTCTTCAAACTGGGATTAATGGATCGACTAACATCACATGTCCTATAAATCAGACACCAAACGTTGCCCAAGTTACGCCACTTATAGATGATAATATTTGGAACCTCTGGAGCGGTAATTGGACATCATCTGGATTTGAAGATGGATTTTCTAATCTTTCAAGCACAGATATGACGGTTTATTCTAATTCTCAGGATCAATGTTACAGTTGGGCAAGTGCAGGATCAGAAGTATTATTACCAGCTGAAACGCTAGGATTGAATAATATGGACCTTTGGCTCTTTCCTTAGAAGGGTTGTGATTTAGTTGGCTAGCATTATCTTTAGTCTGGTGTTCTCTTTTCCATGTACATAGTATTTTACCACAGTAGGAGAGCTTTGGACCAATGTTAAAGTTGTTTTCACGTGACCTTTAGGTCACAGGTTCGAGCCGTAGAAGCAGCTACTAATGCTTGCATTAAATTAAGTTGATTACATTACACCTTGAGGTACAGCCCTTACCTGAATTCTGCATGAACACAAAATGTCTTGTGCACCGAGCTGCCCTTTATAGTATATTATCGCAAATGTTGCGTTTTTATCTAATGCACATCAACAAGCAATTGATTTAAGGGTGTACTCTCTCTATTCCACTCTATATGACAAAGTTTGAGAATGCATGGAGTTTAAGAAAGAAATGCCTTTAAAACTTGTAATCTAGAATATGTCATAGATCATTTGATCAAGGGCAAAATGAAAAATATATCTAAAGTTAAGTTAACTTTAAAATTACAGTTGTCATTCTTTTCTGAAACAAACTAAAAGAATTAAGTCAGATAAAGTGATATGGAGAGAGAATTTGTTTTCTTTAACAATCCAAATTTGATGTACTATTTACTGGAAACCATACGATAATCAATGGATAAGGTATGTGAATGCGTTTTGATATTATCCTACATATATTTGGGAAAAAATTGTAGAAAAAATATGACTATTAACAAAGAACAAAAGCAGAAACGAAATATCTTATCATATTAAATATTTATTGGCTCTGCGAATAAAGTCTCTTATCGGTAGTTAGATAAGATTTGGAACTTACATATAAAGGTGTTCGGAATTCTTAATGGTTTGAGGTCTGTTGAGAAAACCCATGGGGCCCAAAGCGGATATATCACACCATGTAAGAGTATCTTCGGATTGGTTTAGTCCAACAACTGGTATCTGTTTAACCAAAAAATGATAATTCGGTCAAAACTTAGAATTTAAGACTGAAAATTGGGTTACTGATAATCAAGAGACCAAAAAAGAAATATAATAGGCTTTTGTTAAGCAGAAATAAAGAGATTTGTATTTCAATATGTTCTCGATGATTTTTTTCGTGTCCTTACAGATGATGTGACCTCCTCCTTTTATAGCTAGTAAGGAGTAACTGGTCAGTTTCTTAGAATTATAACAGAATTTAAGGGGATAATTATGAGCAATAAATGACATTAAATAAACCATTATACAATCATTCCTATTCTTCAACGTATCAGACATTTAATAATGAATCTGGACGCCTTTTTG
>MU726352.1:68249-85277 GCA_026770625.1 Nicotiana glauca | reverse complement strand
GTTTGCGTTAGCGATGCCAGAGCGAGGATTCTCTAGTGTGTTGTTATTAGGTGAAGGAGTGGGCGGTGCAACAGGTAATCGGCTAACTAATGCTTGAAGAGCTTGGCTAACCCGTGCATCAATTATTCTTTGCAGAGCTTCCTCTGGCCCTTCAAAGTCTCCTGACTGTTCTTGCTCGCCAGCATGTGATTCTGGTGCAGGGGTACCTTCACGAGATTGATGAGGGGAATTTTGAGGGGAAGGAACTATGTCAACGTTGTGCACATCCCCCTGATGGATTTGATTTTCAACAGCGTTGTTGTTGTTCGACATGATGTTAAAACTGGGTAAAATGTAGTTTCAGAAAAGATTATCAGATTCTCGGTAACGGAACCAATTTATTTAACCAAAAAATGATAATTCGGTCAAAACTTAGAATTTAAGACTGAAAATCGGTTTACTGATAATCAAGAGACCAAAAAAGAAATATAATAGGCTTTTATTAAGCAGAAATAAAGAGATTTGTATTTCAATATGTTCTCGATAATTTTTACGTGTCCTTACAGATGATGTGACCTCCTCCTTTTATAGCTAGTAAGGAGTAACGGGTCAGTTTCTTAGAATTATAACAGAATTTAATGGGACAATTATGAGCAATAAATGACATTAAATAAGCCGTTATACAATCATTCCTATTCTTCAACGTATCAGACATTTAATAATGAATCTGGACGCCTTTTTGACTTCAGATCCATGTCTTCAATATTCTTTCGGTATGTTGGCTAAATGATTCGAATTGGTACGGGACTCGTATCAAAGCTGCTCCCCGTACCTGTATAATCTTCTCTTCCCGTATCTTTTATCACTGGGTTTATTTCTTATGAAAGAATAGGCACGGTTCACGTATCTATTTTGCACCCCGTGTCTATTTTGAGTCTTTCTTCTCGCATCTTCCAACTATTAATTGTTGACCTTTTGACCGGCCTACGTGTCATGTCACGTCATCTTTAATCCGGTTTTTTTCCAATACAGTATCCTAACCCCTATTTGACAAAACGAGTATGGCAATGGTTGAGTGAAGGTGCGACCCTCGATTTGCTTACCCTTACAATCTTGAAGACGCACACACAAGAAAAAGCTGGTTGCGGGCTTTAGTTGCCATATAAATACATCTTTGGCACATTGTGAATGTCGGTATTGAGTACTCGTGCATCGTGGTAATAATGTGCCACATATAAATTAGTTCGAGGGAAAGACCCGCAGATTCTAGTGATAGTCCACATGAAACTTAGTTCGAGGGAGAGATTATTGAGTGTGCAACCAAAGTATCGCATTGATAGTTGAAAAGATCGAGAACCGACATATAAGATGTAGGGATCTCTTAATGGTGTGAGCTATTGTGAGAAAAACTGTGCAAGCTTGGCCTAAACGAATAATTTCACGGTATGTAAGAGTTTCTTTGAGCTAGTTTAGTCCAACAATATTATATTATAGAAAGGCACTGTCTTAAAAATGATTTCGGCTTACTACCGTTCGTTCAACAACACTCCCAAACGCGTTCACTCATGGCTTGAAGTTCAGAGTTTGCAGAAATACAATTGCCCAAAAACTTATTGAGAAGAACTAGAGAAAGAGGGGAGTGCTTTTTTTGTGTTTTTGTAGGAGAGAGAAATCAAAACCTATATATATGGGTAAGGAGGCAACGGTTAGATTGTATAGTCAAAATCTAAAACGATTGTGATATTAATTATATTGCTTTTAACATCAGGAATAACATAATAATTGTTGGTATACTCAACAATAATTTTTCCAAAGCCAAATTTGGATTAGGCCTCATGTAGGAGTAGTAGAAGCAAATCCACCAGTTTTGCTTCTAAGAACATTTTTTTATATGTGTGAGTTCACTTTCTTTTAGTAGCTCTTTATAAATCAAAGGACAATTAAGTATAAAGTAAATAATTAGAAAAGTTAAAAAAAAAAAAAAGAGACTCTTCGTAATCCACGAGGGATAGTTTCCTTCTAATAATAAGACAAAGAAGGACTCGTCTGGCCATAAATTTTGCCAAAATATATTTGGGTTTTCTTCGGCAAATACATATTTGTTCATAAATTTTATTCATATTTTGGCAAATTCCCAAAACCAACTCAAGAGCCGGTTTTGACCCAAAATATTACTATTATATTTTTTAAAAATTGCCCCAGTTAAACTTTTGTATTTTATAAAAGAACCCATCATTTATTATTTTGTAACAATGCTGCTTCGTCTTCTCGATCATCTGTTAATGTATTATGTAGTTCATTATAAAATAATAATTTTATACCGAATTTATTTATGTTCAGGATTATGGTTTGGGATGATATAATAAATGTTATTGATGAAGGCACTGTTGGGTATTTGTGATAGTTTTTAGAACTTGTGGGTGCAAGACATGTTTCATAATTTTTTCAAAAATAAAGTGAAATATATTTTGAAAACTGACGTATGTATGGGTCAAAATCTCACCACAAGTGGATTACCATTATAAGGAATGGTAAGGGGTCAACCAAGCCATGGACGTACCGTAAGGCATAATGGCGATGAGTGTCTCGGCCACTGTCGAGATCGAGCCATCAAATATATATATATGATAGAAGAAAGCAAGAAGGGGGAGGGGATTTTCCCAGGAGAGAAAAAAGAACGGAAGAATGGGAGGAGACCTTCAACAACAAAGTAGAAACCTAGATTTTGGTTACAAGCATTTGTAATCATCACTATTGAATAAATAAAGATAGATCTCTCAACGAAATTCCTTCTTTTCCTTCTTCGCTCTCTCAAATACAAAATAATTTGGTGTCAAAGATGTAAGCTTACTATTTACATTTGATGTTTTTTAACCATCCCAAGAAATGTTATGCAAGCTTAGTCTCATTCTATTCTCGTATTGAATATGCTTATATCTAAAGTTAATTATTTTTGGCTAGGATTTATCCTCTATTTTCTTCATTAATTAGTTTAACGAAAAGCTCAACACTTTTCGGTCAAACAATTTGGCGTCGTCTATAGGAATTTTTTAGCCAAATTTTTTAGTTTCCTTTAGATCGAGAACTAGCCAAGTATTACTTCCAGGCTGTTAAACATTACCATCTTGGTATAAATACCAACTCGAAAAGAATGGTAGATAAGATTTTGAGATAACTATACCAATCTAGGTCAGATCTCTACATAAAATAGAACTCGTGACCGATGTCTATGCAAAACCCACGCCTCACCTGTAGCGATGGGTTTGACACGTCATATGCATGTTTAAAGAAGAATCACAGTAACTATGTGCTTGGCATGACCGCTATTCCATGTGACGTATTCACCGTGTATACTGGACCGTACTTCCACCTCTTAGGAAGAGATGATAGCCTACTGTGTGATCCTTCGAAATAGCGGGTGTATCCTGCCTTATTGTTTTACTAGATGATTTATGAATGAAGTATGACATGTTTCCCTTCTTGTTTGTGCATATTGGACGGGGCCGGACTGGGACTCGATCTCGATACCCCAACGGACAAGGTAAGTCCAACCCACGAGAAGCCTAGGCGCGATTAACGACGAAGTCGAACACGACTGTCAAATCTAAAATCATCATTCGAGTACGAAGCGAGCGTCCTTATAGCGTCGCTCCTCCATTCACCGACTTGCCAGGAAAAGGTAAAGCAATTTTGTTTGGGTTTAACTTAGCACGCTCTCTTGTTGATTCAGAACAGGAACACGAGCACTCTTACAAGTACGCGAACAAGGAACAAATGCCACCAAAACACCCCAGGAAAAGGTTCCGTACCATGCCATCTCGCAAGAAACAACCGAGAAAATACCCCCTAAGTCGTACAATACAATAAATAACAAAACGGTTTGGCACAACTCGACTATTGAGAAACAATCTCCAGAATAGGGGACTCACCCACGAAACCCACAGTATTCTCCAATGGAAGCAAAGTTGAGCAAACGGAAACTCGCCCATGAAACCTACAGTTTTCTCCAATGGAAGCAAAGTTGAGCAAACTGGGACTTACCCATGAAACCCACAGTATTCTCCAATAAAAGCAAAATCAAGTAAATCGGGACTTTCCCTGACGCATACGCAAACAATGCGGCGACGAGTAAGGTCCTCTAGTAAAAATAATACAACGGGTTACAATTCCGGCCTCGCTTGAACTAACACCCTTACGACCATCAACCATCACCAAACGAAAGGCAATTTTGACCTCGCTTGAATTTACAACGGGTTACAATTCCGGCCTAGCTCGAATTAACACCCTTATGGCCATCGCCAAACGAAAGGAAATTTCGACCTCGCTCGAATTTACAATGGGTTACAATTTCAGCCTCGCTAGAATTAACACCCTTACGGCCATCGACCATTGCCAAACGGAAGGAAATTTCGACCTCGCTCGAATTTACAACGGGTTACAGTTCTGAACTCACTCGAATTAAGACTCGTACGACCATCAATCATCGGCAAACGAAATGAAATTTCGACCTCGCTCGAATTTACAACATATTACAATTTTGATATTTTAAGTTCATATCTTTATGACCATCGGCCACCGCCAAGTAAAAGTAAAAATTCGCCCACCTGAATCGACAGATTGAAGTTCGACCTCGTTCGAATATAAGTCAGAAATTGACTTCTCCCAAGATGGCGATTCTAAATTCGACCTCGTTCGAATATATGTCAGAAATTGACTTCGCCCAAGATGGCGACCTCAAGTTCGAATTCGTTCAAATATATAAGTCAAAAATTGACTTCGCCCAAGATGGCGACTCCAAATTCGACCTCATTTGAATATATAAGTCAGAAATTGACTTCGTCCAAGATGGCGACTCCAAATTCAACCTCGTTCGAATATATAAATCAGAAATTGATTTCGCGCAAGATGGCGACCCCAAGTTCGACCTCGTTCAAATATACAAGTTAGAAACTTTCGCCCAAGATGGCAACTCTGAGTTCAACCTCGCTCGAATACATATGGAAAAATTAACTTCGCCTAAATTAGTAAGTCGGAATTCAATCCCACTCGAGTATCCAAGTCTAAACTGACTTCGCCCAAGATGGCGAGTCTAAATTTGACCTCGTTTGAATTAAGTTTGGTTCTGACTAAGTTGGCAAATCAGAAGTCAACTCGCCCGAACTTGAAGATCCAAAGTGACTTCATTCGGACTTATACGATGAGATCCTACGCGATCCGGGAAAGGTCGTATTCCCAATTAAAAAGATCAGGGACTCATTACAAAGAAAATCAAAATATACAGAAATGAAGGCGAAGCAACCATTTCATTCAAGTATACATTCACGACAATTGTACCCTACAAAAGGCCGAAACGGGCCCTCAAGAAAAAGATGAAAATAAACAACAAAAGAACAAAAAAAAAGTAAGTACAAAGGTTGTAGTAAAAGCTTCACTGAGCATCTTCCCCACCGCCAAAATACCTAACATCTTCCTCATCATCAGAAGGGAGTCCATCCACGACATCAACGCCCTCACCAGCCTCCGGCGTTGTAGGGTCGTAACTGTGGGCAGTGCTAGCCTCACGTGACTTCGCCCGAGCATCTTCAAAGGCAGCCTCTAGGACATTCCCAGCCTCCCATAAACCCTTGTATATATCACGTTGGGCCTCGACATGGACCCATAGCTCATATAGGTGGCAGAGAACAGTGGCCGAAGCAGACTCTTGAGGGGGAGCTTGAGCCAATAATTGCGCTTTCTCAGCTTCAAGAGCCGCAACTCGATCTCCCAAGATCGAAGCGTCTCGATCAAGTTCACAAATTTGCTCCTCAAGTCGTGCCTCCCTTAGCGTGGTCGTCGCTCTCTCAGACTCCTGCTCGGACTGAAGGACGCAGATAGTATCATCTAGTGCCGCTGCCCATTCCAAAGTCGATACTCGAGTGTTCTCGGCTCTCTCCATCTCGGCCACTTTCTTTTCTAGTTCGTACACCGTCTTCGTCCATTCCGCACTCAGAGCGTCGACCTTAGTAGCATTTTGCTCAAGCTTAGCTCGTAGAGATGATACCTTCGCCTAAAGGTCCTCGCACTCCGAGGCAACCCATTCTACCTCCTCAAGATCCTCATCCTTGATGTGAAGTTGCTCTTCAAGCTCGCTGCATGTGCAGATAGACCACATCACTTCCTCGTTGAACGGACTGCGGGAATCAGAGTCTCCGGTTGAGAAGGAACCTCCACGCTCAAGGCTTAGGCCGCGGGCGCAGGCTGGGCAGTGGGCGTAGGTTGATGAAATGCAAGCGGAGGAGACCTCGTCTTGCGCACTCTCCGACCTATCAACAAAGAGGGATTAGATTATATAATGACAAGGTTAGACTATGAAACAAAGAATAAAGCGAAACTACAACATGCCAACTCACCAGTAAAAGGCTTGCGCCCAAACTTCTCATGGAAGGACGCCTACTTACGAATCCCTACCGTGTGGGAGAGAATTGCGCTCACCCACTCGCAGACATCGGCAACAAGCGGGGGAGGTAGTCTCTTGGATGTAAAAGCAAAAATAACTCCTCAGCAATGTCGCCTAAAGGGAGACGATCAACAATCGTCTTGAGAAAAATCACAAAGTAAACAAAGGAAAACTCACGAGCGAAGTTCCACGTCTCTGGAAACCCTGCCGAGTTCGCCACGAGGCACTTTGTCCGCATATAGAAGTAGCCTTCCCAAAAATGAAAGTTAGCCTTATCGTACATCTTCACCACCAAACTCTTGGTTCCTCGATGGCGCATATGGATCATCGTACCCCGAAGAAAATGAGGGGCAAAAATGTGAAGCATGTGCCCCAGGGAAATTCCTCGGCTGGCCAGCTCCACGTACTTGATGAGCATAAGAAAGAGTTTGTATGCATACAGAGAGAGTTAGACCGGGAACACTTCATGGAAGCGACAAAAGTCTACCACCAGAGAAGAAAGGGAAAGCATGTACCCGATAAAATAGGGATGCGCGTAGAACGCGCAGTATCCCGGGTGGTGCAAATGCATAATATTCTTCCCCACCGACACCATGCTGATATGAGCAGGGATTCCCTACTTAGCTTTGAGCGTCGTGATCATTGCCTCATCCATATTGGAAGGAACGAGCTTTAGTTCATCCCCAGCAAGGCTGTTAAAATCAGTCCTCATCTTCCCCGGACGAGGGAGTACCTCATCCACCATCGGAAATCCTTCATCTTCCACCACCTCCACTCCCTATTTGAATAGGGATATATCACTTTCCGGCACCAGAGCAACGACAACTTTATCAGATTGGGAAGGAGTACTAGCTATTTGTCTTCTTTGATCGAAATAAACAAGAACGGTGAAGGAAAAAGGTAATGGTCACAGCAAACTCTAGCGAAAGCAGAAGTATGAAAGATTAGAGAAGGAGGAAGTTTGCAAAATTTCTTTCTTAGAAAAATTGAAAAGCGCAACAATCTAATAAGAGGCTGCCCCTATTTATAGAAACACAAATATCCTAAGCGAGAAATCTGAGAGCTGCCAATTAGGAAACGGAAAGGGCACAAGAGACAATATGACGCATGGGAAACGTGCGCCATAATGATGTATAATAAGCATTCATGATATCATGAATTGATGTGACGACCCAACTCTGAACTGATGTCATGGTCTAATTAGATTCTTGAAGTGTTACGTCGCTACCTTGCCATAAGGACCTCGACACTCACATAATGATCAGATTTCTCCTAATTTGAATCAACAGAATCCGCCCATCGAGCTCGCCAAGAGGCGACCCCAACGGGCGGAGGGACTAACCGAATGGGTCAAAATCTGACCACAAGTGGATTACTATTAAAAGGAATAGTAAGGGGTCAACCAAACCATGGACGTACCCATAAGGCGTAATGGCGACGAGTCTCTCGGCCATTACTGAGATCGAGCCATCGAAAGACTTGCACGACCGAATATATGCAGTCATGCTTGAGCGAGCAAAGAGGAGTATAGTCAAGAAGGGTATGCTGGTTAAAGATCGTTGGACAAAGGGGAAGATGGGTAATATATATGACAGAAGAAAGCAAGAAGGGGGGGATTGTTCCCAGGAGAGAAAAAGGAACGGAAGAACGGGAGGAGACCTTCAACAACAAATTAGAGGCCTAGATTTTGGTTACAAGCTTTTGTAGTCGTCACTATTGTATCAATAAAGATAGACCTCTTAATTCTCAACGAGATTCCTTCTTTTCCTTCTTCGCTCTCTCAAATACAAAACAATTTGGTGTCAAAGATATAAGTTTACCATTTACATTTGATGTTCTTCAATCGTCCCAAGAAATGTTATGCAAGCTTGGTCTCATTCGATTATCATATTCAATATGCTTAGATATAAAATTAATTATGTTTGGCTAGTATTTATTCTCTATTTTCTTCATTAATTAGTTTAACGAAAAGCTCAACACTTTTCGGTCAAACAATGTCCAAATACATTTTATTTTAAAACCAAGTTTCACCCGAATCAGATTTTTCAAAACAAATTTAAGAATCTACCGCCTAACGCTAGCGAAGTAAGAGAAAAAATGGTTTGGGACATTTTCAAAGAGAGCTCTTTCTATTGAAAGATTGACAGTGTATAGTTTTTTTTTATATCTTCAGGTAACAAAATGGGGAGAGAATGCCTGTTTTTGAATTTTCTTAATATTTGAACTTTAATTATGTACAGTCTTAAATGTATTCCCAATAGTTTGCCTATGGTTCTAATTTTTAAGTATCTTGGTCTTCATATGGTTATAATTTTGCACCTTGGCACAAAATGAACATTTGGACGGTTAGGCTGATCTGGCGGCTACAAGGAGTCAAATGCCCGAGCTGCGCACCTTTGCGGTTTGCCGCCAAATTTCTACCCTTTCGACGATTAATTTAAACAAAACGATCAACAGCTTTGTAGCAAACGGAAACCTCAAAGAAGCTCGCAAACTCTTCGATCAAAGCGCCCACTCAAGAAACGTCGTATCATGGAATTCAATTATCGCTGGCTGCTTCAGACACAGTTGCACCCAACAAGCCGAGTACCTGTTCGACGGAATGCCTCACCGAGATGTCGTTTCTTGGAACACCATGCTTTCCGGATATCGCAATGCTAACAACCCAAAAAAAGTCTATAATTGCTTTCTACATATGAACAGACATGGAGACAGACCCAATGAGCTCACTTTCGCAGTAGCAATTAGCTCCTTCTTGCATAAAGATTTCAAGCATTTGGTCCCACAGCTTCATGGTCTTGTGCTTAGTTTGGGGATAAGTCTCAATGTCTTTGTAGGGTCAGCATTGATGAGGGGTTATATTGACTTGGATGATTACAAAGGTTTAGCTCGAGTTTTCGATGATATTTTGGTTAAAGATGTTACGCCGTGGAACGTGTTGATTTTGGGCTATATGAAATTTGGGTGCACAAGTGAGGCTCAGAGGGCTTTTGATATGATGCCTATGAGAAATGCTTTTACTTGGAGTACTTTGATCAATGGGTACATCGAAAACAAGAAACTTAATGAAGCTCGGTCCCTTTTTGATAAGATGAGTGAGAAAGATGTGGTTTCTTGGACAGCAATGATAAGAGGGTATGTGCAGTATGGAGACTTTATGGAGGCTTTGAAATTGTTTAAGGTGATGTTGAGCTCAGGAGCTCGTCCTAATCATTTTACGTTTTCAACTGTTTTAGATGCCTGCGCAGGCAACTCTGCTGTTCTTGTGGGTAATCAAGTTCACGCTTGCATCTTGAAGTCTGGTTTCCCTCTTGATGTCGTCTTGTTGACCTCTCTTGTTGACATGTATGCAAAATGTGGCGACATTGACATTGCATTCTGCATTTTTGAGTCCATCCCTGAAAGGAATTTGGTAGCTTGGAATTCAATCATTGGGGGTTATGCGATACACGGGCTTCCAGAGAGGACAATGCAGGAGTTTGAAAGGATGGTGAAGAGTGGTATTAGGCCCGATAAAATTACTTTTATTAATTTGGTCTATGCATGTGGCCATGGTGGACTAGTCGAAGAAGGTGAGAGAATTTTCAACTCTATGGTAACGGATTACGGTTTGAAAGCAGAAATGGAACACTATGCATGTATGGTGGACTTGTATGGAAAGGCAGGTCTGCTTGAGAAAGCGGAGAAATTGATAGAGGGGATGCCTTTTAAGCCCGATGTCGTGGTCTGGGGGGCGTTGTTGGGAGCCTGTGGCTTGCACTCGTGTCTACAGCTCGGAGAAATTGCAGCAAATGGAATCTACACATTGGAGAATGACCATCCTGCCGTATATTCTGTTCTTTCTAAAATCTATGGTGACAAAGGAGTGGACAGTGACATAACTGGTTTGGAGAAGTTGATGAAGAATTGGCGTGCTAGAAAGCAGAAAGCTGGTAGTTGGATTGAATCTCCTTCTTCCATAAGTATAACTGTTTGACATAAATGGCAGGTGCTCAAAACAGTTCGTAAGGAAGTCTTGGCGGGTTGTAAGATTGTATTCACGCGAGTTTTTCCAACTACTGACTTCCAGGCTGAAAAAAAACTCTGTGGAAAATGGCGGAGCAACTAGGAGCAAAATGTCCCAAAGAGCATGCCTTGTCTGTCACTCATGTTGTCTCTCTAGATGCTAGAACAAAAAAATCATGCTGAGCAGTGCAGCAAAGCAAATTCTTGGTCAATCCAGGATGGATTGAAGCTGCCAACTATCGATGGCGAAAACCAACTGAAGAAGACTTCCCTGTCAGTACATAGTTATCGGTTCTTTGAACATTTTGTACCAGCATCTTAGATTGGAGCTTATATATGGGAAGTCCATGTGAAAATTTGATATATGTAGAACAAGTCTTAACATTTTACAGTGAGGACTGAATTTTGCTTGAGATAATTTCTCGGAAACAAGCTGAAACGAACATATAGAAGAAGGATAACAGGGCTACTTGTTGACATAGTGACTAAGACCAACAGTTGCAAGAAGTTTACATATTACTACTATATACAGAGTCCTAAAACTGCAAACTACCAAAAATCTTCTTGCAATTTACTAGTTTTCAAGCTATAACTACACAAAACTTTCATCCTCAGTTTTAACAAATATTGAGATCATCCAAAGTGCTGAACTCACCTAAAAGAGATCCATAGTTATCGATGATTGGTAAGCCCAGTTTCAGTGAAAATTTAACTTCCCTATTACCTGGAAGTTGGACCCATTCCCCCATCCATAAATCTTCATCTTCTTGACCTTCTTGCTTCTCCCCTGCACTATAATCAGTTGGCATATTGCTTTGCAGCTCGACCTTCTTTGAGCTCTGAAAATCAAATATCTTAGACTGATAAGCATGGAAAGCTTCTTCAGCAGTGCCTATTTCGTGAGAATCAATCCTTTGGTCAGTTCCTCCATTAGATGGATCTGAGATTGGAACATCAATTTCTGACCCACCAGCTGATTCGGACTGAAGTGCTTCGCAATTTACATTTTCATGTCCTTGCTTGACATTGACTAATTTCTCTTTCCCTGCATCTTGCTTAGAATGAGTTTGCTTATTAGTACATTGCTGCTGCCTTTCCTTGACTAGTTTCTGAAACTCGAGCTTCTTAGATTGATAAGCCTGGGAAGCCTCTTCAGCAGTGCCAAAAGTCCCCAACCAAATTCTTCTATTACAGGTGGGGTTTCTAATCTCAGATGTATATTTCCCTGAATCCTTTCTCTTGTGTACCCCAATGATATGTGTTGTTTTTTTGTGAAAATCGATTCTTTTATTTCTTCTACGCACACTAACAGTGTCTAAGGTTTGATCATTAGCCACAGACAAGGATGCCACAACAGGTGATTCAAGCTGCAGAATTTGATCACAATTCTTTGGTTTATTCTCCTTATTTCCCTGCTGGCGTAATTTCTCAATCTCAGACTTCTTGGACAAATAAGCTTGTGAAGCCTCTTCAATAGTGTCAAATGTGTCCAACCGTACTTTCTTATGCCTAATTCGATCTGTAATCACAGCACCATACCTCCCATTCTTTTGCCTCCGGACTCCAAGTAAGCTTCTCTTGGCTTTAGGATTGCAGCTTGTAGTAGTATTACACTCATCAGATGATTCTGTGACACTGACATTAGCCATTAAACACGAGGTTTCTTTCGAAGATTCGGGTTCTTTCTCTGACGTCTTGTTCTTGTGAACCTCAACGAAATGTGTAGTTTTGTGAGAGTCGATTCTTTCATTTCTTCTTTTCACATGACTAGCAGTATCTAAGGTTTGATCATTAGCCACAGACAAGGATGCCACAACAGGTGATTCAGGCTGCTGAAATTGTTCAAGATTCTTCTTTCGTTTATCCTCCTCATTTCCATGCTGGCTTAATTTCTCAAACTCGGACTTCTTGGACAAATAAGCGTGTGAAGCCTCTTCAATAGTGTCAAAAGTGCCCAACCATACTTGTTTATGCCTAATTCGGTCTGTAATCACAGCACCATACCTCCCATTCTTTTGCCTCCGGACTCCAAGTAAGCTTCTCTTGGCTTTAGGATTGCAGCTTGTAGTAGCATTACACTCATCAGATGATTCTGTTACATTGACATTAGCCATTAAACATGAGGTTTCTTTAGAAGATTCACGTTCTTTCCCCGATGTCTTGTTCTTGTGAACCTCAACAATATGTCTTCTTGTTTCGTGAGAGTTGATTCTTTCATTTCTTCTCCTCACATGACTAGCAGTATCTAAGGTTTGATCATTAGCCACAGACAAGGATGCCACAACAGGTGATTCAGGCTGCTGCTGAAATTGTTCAAGATTCTTCTTTGGTTTACCCTCCTCATTTCCCTGCTGGCTTAATTTCTCGAACTCGGACTTCTTGGACAAATAAGCGTGTGAAGCCTCTTCAATAGTGTCAAAAGTTCCCAACCATACTTGCTTATGCCTAATTTTATCTGTAACTACAGCACCATACCTCCCGTTTTTTTGCCTTCGCACTCCAAGTAAGCTTCTCTTGGCTTTAGGATTGCAGCTTGTAGTAGCATTACACTCATCAGATGATTCTGTTACATTGACATTAGCCATTAAACATGAGGTTTCTTTAGAAGATTCACGTTCTTTCCCCGATGTCTTGTTCTTGTGAACCTCAACAATATATCTTCTTGTTTCGTGAGAGTTGATTCTTTCATTTCTTCTCCTCACATGACTAGCAGTATCTAAGGTTTGATCATTAGCCACAGACAAGGATGCCACAACAGGTGATTCAGGCTGCTGCTGAAATTGTTCAAGATTCTTCTTTGGTTTACCCTCCTCATTTCCCTGCTGGCTTAATTTCTCGAACTCGGACTTCTTGGACAAATAAGCGTGTGAAGCCTCTTCAATAGTGTCAAAAGTTCCCAACCATACTTGCTTATGCCTAATTTTATCTGTAACTACAGCACCATACCTCCCGTTTTTTTGCCTTCGCACTCCAAGTAAGCTTCTCTTGGCTTTAGGATTGCAGCTTGTAGTAGCATTACACTCATCAGATGATTCTGTTACATTGACATTAGCCATTAAACATGAGGTTTCTTTAGAAGATTCACGTTCTTTCCCCGATGTCTTGTTCTTGTGAACCTCAACAATATATCTTCTTGTTTCGTGAGAGTTGATTCTTTCATTTCTTCTCCTCACATGACTAGCAGTATCTAAGGTTTGATCATTAGCCACAGACAAGGATGCCACAACAGGTGATTCAGGCTGCTGCTGAAATTGTTCAAGATTCTTCTTTGGTTTACCCTCCTCATTTCCCTGCTGGCTTAATTTCTCGAACTCGGACTTCTTGGACAAATAAGCGTGTGAAGCCTCTTCAATAGTGTCAAAAGTTCCCAACCATACTTGCTTATGCCTAATTTTATCTGTAACTACAGCACCATACCTCCCGTTTTTTTGCCTTCGCACTCCAAGTAAGCTTCTCTTGGCTTTAGGATTGCAGCTTGTAGTAGCATTACACTCATCAGATGATTCTGTTACATTGACATTAGCCATTAAACATGAGGTTTCTTTAGAAGATTCACGTTCTTTCCCCGATGTCTTGTTCTTGTGAACCTCAACAATATATCTTCTTGTTTCGTGAGAGTTGATTCTTTCATTTCTTCTCCTCACATGACTAGCAGTATCTAAGGTTTGATCATTAGCCACAGACAAGGATGCCACAACAGGTGATTCAGGCTGCTGCTGAAATTGTTCAAGATTCTTCTTTGGTTTACCCTCCTCATTTCCCTGCTGGCTTAATTTCTCGAACTCGGACTTCTTGGACAAATAAGCGTGTGAAGCCTCTTCAATAGTGTCAAAAGTTCCCAACCATACTTGCTTATGCCTAATTTTATCTGTAACTACAGCACCATACCTCCCGTTTTTTTGCCTTCGCACTCCAAGTAAGCTTCTCTTGGCTTTAGGATTGCAGCTTGTAGTAGCATTACACTCATCAGATGATTCTGTTACATTGACATTAGCCATTAAACATGAGGTTTCTTTAGAAGATTCACGTTCTTTCCCCGATGTCTTGTTCTTGTGAACCTCAACAATATGTCTTCTTGTTTCGTGAGAGTTGATTCTTTCATTTCTTCTACTCACATGACTAGCAGTATCTAAGGTTTGATCATTAGCCACAGACAAGGATGCCACAACAGGTGATTCAGGCTGCTGAAATTGTTCAAGATTCTTCTTTGGTTTATCCTCCACATTTCCCTTCTGGCTTAGTTTCTCAAACTCGAACTTTTTGGACAAATAAGCGTGTGAAGCCTCTTCAATAGTGTCAAAAGTGCCCAACCATACTTGCTTATGCCTAATTTTATCTGTAACTACAGCACCATACCTCCCATTCTTTTGCCTTCGCACTCCAATTAAGCTTCTCTTGGCTTTTGCACTAGGATTGCTTGTAGTATTACACTCATCAGATGATTCTGTGACATGGACATTAGCCATTAAACTTGAGGTTTCTTTTGATTCGTGCATGTTAAAGACTTTGGATGCCTCTTTAACAGTACCAAAGAAGGACTGTTTTTTCATCTTAAAAGGGTATTTTCTATATCTCCTCATATTTTGCAATTCAACTTGTGCTTTCTCAAGGAATGATATCTCCTTAATAAAGGGCTTTTTACCTCTTCTTTCAGCAGCAGCGCTGGTACTGTTAGTCGAATGTGAGCTCTGTGTTTTGAGCTCTGTCGAATGCAAATCCATAATACTACTGTCCATTTGATTAATGTGTTGAAAATGAGTAGTGGACTTTACCTTGTCAACAAAAATCTCAGAAACGCCACAATCTGATAGCTGCTCAACTAGGGTTATGTTGTGTTTCTGTTTCTTGCAGCTGCTTTCTTCTTCTTCCTCTTCTTCTTCCTCCTCTGCTAGTACTCCTTGTTGATCAGTTTCCATAGCAACTATGTTAAAATGACAATGTACATTGAATTGAGGGATATGTCTTGTCTTTGGTGAGATGAAAGAGGGAATGGGGTTTGGTGGAATTCTGAAGGAATAACACTTTGCTACTGAGCTCTTCCTTCCTATTGTACAATTTAGGTAGCTACTTGACGCGTGTTGCTTGTTATTTCTCTACTTTTTGTCTAAAAGGTTCGTCTAACCATATTAAACCTATAATTAGGGGTGTCAATGAATTTTTATTAACGGATTAAATCGATCGAATCGTATCGTACAATATCGATTATTAGATTTCTTTTATAACTAATTAAAATCGTAAATATTTATATATACTTGTAACTGTATCGATAATTAGGGTAAATTTTTAATTTTATAAAAGTAAATCGAAAAAAATACCGAACTGAATTATTTTATAGTATAAGAAAAATATTATATNCAAATTATATACCAATCCAAAAATAGGTAGATTTTACCATTAAAAATGCGCTAAAATGAAGGCACCAAATCTGCGTGTGATTCTGTCAACAGTAAATACGAAATTTGAAACGGATAGAGATCTCAAAGTTGAAAAAATATGTTCTTCTATATATTTTCCACCATTGATAGCCATTAAAAAGCTTGAAAGCTTTGAATTCAAATTTAGGTTTTCAAAAATCATTATTTGTTTGGATTGGGTGTTGTTGTAAATAATTCGGAATATGTTTAGGAGTTTATATCTCAAGTTTGAGGGGTTTTGGTGAATATTAGACTTGGTTTTAACTGAATTTCACATTGAAACTCGTCGAAGAAGAAGAAGAAGAAGACATATTTTCAGAAATTGTAGATAAGTTGTAGATAAATTGTAGATAAATTATAGAAATGTAGATAAATTGTAGATAAATTGTAGATAGTTTGTAGATAAATTGTAGATTGGGAAGACTAAAACTTCTACAATTATGTCGAAAATGCCAATTATGCTACAATTGAAATGAGAATTGGGATATTAAAATTCAATGTATTCAGTTTGTAGATATCTTGTAGATAAAATTTCTACAAATAAACTACAAATCAGTTTAAGTATTTTATAAAGTTGTATTATTTTTAAGAGTATCTACAAAATTACTACATTTATACTACAATTAAACTACAATCTTATGTCAAAAAAAAATGTTGACAATAAAATTTGCTCTTCATCTACAAAATTTCTACAAAAAAAACTACAAATAAACTACAATTGCACCCACACTGTCAACTTTATTGTCTTCTCAATTGAAGATTCATTTCAATATAAATCAATTCCTTGCGACAGCTCCAACAATTTCCAAATCACTACAAAAGCTGTGAAAGAAGCATATGAAAATGCCCAGAAATAAAACATAAAAGTTAAAGGCTTGATTTTGACCAACCCATCAAATCCTTTAGGCACCACTTTGGACAGAGACACACTGAAAAATCTCTGAAAAATTTACGCCGCAACCGTCTTTAACACACCTCAATTCGTCAGCATTGCTGAAATTCTCAACGACGAAATGAGCCATTGCAACAAAGATTTGGTTCATACTGTATACAGTCTTTCAAAAGACATGGGGTTACCAGGATTCATAGTCGGAATCGTGTATTCTTTCAACGACGCCGTCTTTAATGGTGAGAGGACGAAAATGGGGGAATTAACTGAAGGTAATTAAAATGTGAGGGGGGGGGTATGGGGGG
>MU726352.1:23000-66298 GCA_026770625.1 Nicotiana glauca | reverse complement strand
GAGGCGGGTAAACTAAAATTGGAGAATATATGCTCCTAAAATCACGCCTAATATAAATGAAGCAATAATTATACCCTTAATTTGAATTATGATATATAAATGATAATTTGGTATGCTTAAATGTAATTAACACAATCCTTAAACAATGAAGGTAATAAGGTTTGATATATGGTATAGATAGGTAAAAATCCCAAATGAATTTGTTGTAGCTATGATCTTGAGCAGTAATCCAATAGATATTCCAGTGATCCTGAGTAGTATGCTATAAGGTATTAATCTTCAAATAGATTATATTGTTGAGTCTCATCGTGATTAATATAGAGGAATTTTTAGAAATCACTATTATTTAGTGGATATTAATTTCTTATAGCTAGTATATACATAATTACTTCCTATAACTACCATTCAATTGTTACTATAGTATATTCATTGTATTCACGTTGTTGTATTCATGAATACAGCGGCAAAAAGAGCTTAAACATCATGGTAGTTCAGCTATACTTGAATCTATTCACATGTATTCGCACCATGTATTCATGACTACAGCAGCAAAGAGCGCCTAAAATTAGGGCAGTCCAACTGTACGCGCATGTATTCACATGTATTCGCGTTGTTGTACTCATGAATACATCAGTAAAAAGCGCCTAAAATCAGGACAGTCCAGTTGTACGCGCATGTATTCATATGTATTTGCACCATGTATTCATGAATACAACAGCAAAAAGTGCCTAAGCTTAGGACAGTCCAGCTGTACGCGCATGTATTCATATGTATTCGCGTTGCTGCATTTATGAACACAATAGTAAAAATCATCTAAAATCAGGACAGTCCAATTGTACATGCATGTATTCATATGTATTCGCACCATTCATGAATATAGCAGCAAAAAGCGCCTAAACTTAAGGCAGTCCAGTTGTACGCGCATGTATGCATATGTATTCGCGCTGCTGCATTCATGAATACATCAGTAAAAATTATTTAAAATCAGGGCAGTCCAACTGTACGCTCATGTATTCATATGTATATGCGCCATGTATTCATGAATACAGTAATGACAATCACCTTAAAAATAGGTATGTCTAGTTGTCTAAGAGAGAGGAAAAACATTAATAGCGTATTTCATGCATCAATGGTTGTATATACCAGAAATGCTTATTTTTCTATAAAATATAAAAGGTAGCTATAAAAAATAATATTTTAAAATAATTTTGATTTATAATAAATAGGATGTATACCTTTTGTATAAGATGTAAAATTTCCATTAATATATTTCCATTCATGTGATCTATATTTCTTTAGACTTAATTTCCTGTATGTTACATTAGAATAGTGGAATGGATCTCTAGTCTGGCTATCTTTCATATTTTCTTGATTTATCATCTTTTAAACAGTAAAAATGTCTAGAGAGTTTTGTGAAAATCCTAAGTACGTGTGTATATTATCGTGCTCTAACTTCTATTAGAGATTTGTACATGACATCTTAAAAAAATACCAAAAATTAACCAATTCATACTGATATCAAAGAGAAACCTAGATAATTGGAACGGTTTCGAATAATCTAATTTTAATTATATAAAATTGAATAATCAAAAAATTGATATGATAGAAATTTTATGAAATAACTGGCTAAACCAAACCATTGATACCCCAACTAGTAGAAATTAGTAGAGCTGTGCGAATGATGTTTTGGTAATAATTATATATTGGTCTTCAAAGTGCCTTTGTAATGCTAAATCATCTACTCAAGTCTCAAGTCGTTCGGTTGTAGTTCTTCTTGCAATTTCTAACTTAATTTATTGAGAAAATTGCCTATTATTCTGAACATTACTAGGCGGTGATCGTCCGTGTCACCACGGACCCAACATTTGATGAAGTGCTTTAAAAAGTCATACATACAAAGAATACAATGAAGTTAAAATACAAAAGATTTTACAGCTGATAAGTCACAAAATTTGGATTTCAAGTTTTATTTAAATCATACAATGTAAGTACTTAGTGTGAGCACCTAATATTTGACCATATTAAAATTTTTATCACTTTATACTATGTAAATATTTTTAGGAGTTTAATCTACAATTTTTAGCTTTGTTTCGCCTTTTTAATAGGGTAAAAAAATTAAAAATAATTTAAAAGGTCAATTATTATTTTTAATATTATTTTTATTTTTATCTTTATTTAAAAAACGAAAAAATTAAATATTTTTAATAAAAAAAAGGAAAAGGGGAAGTAGGGAATTAAAAAATAAATGTAAAAGAAGGTGGAAATTGAAAAACAGATAAAAGAAAGTGAGAAGTAAAAAATAAAAGTAAAGGTAGGTGGGAATTTAAAAAAAGTAAAAGAAAGCGGAAATTAAAAAAATAAAAATTAAAAAAGAAAAGTAAAGGAAGGTGGGGGATTAAAAAAAAAGAAGAAAAATGGGAAGTGAAATTTTTTTGTTAAAAATCTGGAAAAAAATTCGAAAATTTGTCTATAAAAAGAAAGTGAATTTAAAAAAAAAAAACAAAGCTAGATGGAAATTTAAAAAATAAAAGTAAAGGAAGGTCGGGAATTTGAAAAAAAAATGGAAAGTGAGAATATTTTTACAAAAAAAAAAATTAAAAAATTTCTGAAATTTGTCTATAAATAGAAGAGAAAAATATTAGAAAAAAAGAGATAAGAAAGGGAGAGGAAGGAGAGGAGGAATAGGAAAAAAAAATTCTTCCGATGTGCTAAGGGAATTTTTACTCGTTTCATTCTTTCTATCGAAAAACCCAGCAATTCATCACTCCGTTTAAGACCCGAAAATGCCCCAAATTCAAGCCTAAAAACACCCGTGAATTACCCTCATAAACGTAGCTAAAGCTCCAGACGATTTTGGTTCATAGTCTATCCGTTTTTGCTTGTTAAAAGGAAAGCTTTGAAGGTTACTTCACTTTCTTTGTTAAATATGTAACTTTATTTTACTTTTTTTTTTTTTTTGAATTTAAAGATCACAAGTTTTTGCAATGCTTGATATCATGTATATGGCTTTAATTTGAGTTGATATAATCACCTATTTGTTAGAGTAATTTTTTATATTTATCTTAGTTGATCTTAATTGGACCTCTTGTTAAGTGTGCAAATGAATATAATTCCTTGTTTATGCAAGTTCACCTTGTTAGAATTTTATATGAGCTTTCACATTTATTTTATCAATATTCTTTATCATGAATTAAATATTGATAAATAAAACTAATTATTGGACTTTAATTAATGGGTCATGTCACCATATTCTACTTAGTTTTAATTAATTTTCTATTATCTAATAACAAATGAACTAGTTTTAGACTGAAAAATTGGTCTACAATGGGCCGTAGAGAATAACTTGATTTTCAGTGTGGTTTTCATTAATCTCACTTTATTGACTGGGCTGTAGCGCATTTTCAAGAATTAAAAAGCATTCGAGCTAAATAAAGGGAGAAATTTAAAAATAGCCAGATTTACCACTGGTCATTGTAAAATAGCCAAGTTTCAAAAGTCATCGAAATTTAGCCACTTTAAATCTGAGCGAAAACATTGTTCAAAATCCAGAAAAGACGCCAGCAAATTTTACGGGAGTTCCAGCATAAGTATGCTTGAATTCCAGTAAATTTTACGGGAGTTCCAAGATAACTTTGCTGGAACTCTCGCAAATTTTACGGGAGTTCAAGCATACTTATGCTGGAACTCCAGTAAATTTCACGGGATTTCCAGCAAGTATAATTGTCCAGTATAATATACTGGAGTTTGGAGCACTGTTGCTCCAGTCTCCCGTAAATTTTACAGGAGTTAGCAAAGTATACCGGTCCAGCATAATATGCTGGAGTTCGTACACAAATGCACCAGAACTCCCGTATATTATACTGGACCGGTCCCTGTTGCAGCAAAATAGTGACTATTTTTCATTGACTTGATAAACGTTGGCTATTTTTCATTGACCAGTATAAAAACTGGCTATATCATGATATTTTGTCCTAAATAAATGTAACTCTAGTGGCCCAACATTAATAAGATCTTGGCTAGCCATCTACTACAAGTTAACGGATAAATGTCTCACAACTTCAAAGATAGAGGAGTAAATTGTAAACCTTTTTTAATGTGAATAACTTGTCAATACTCTAAATACCTAAAATATTTCTTGACTTCCCGACAACTCTCTGTCCATAATTCTCGGGCCATACAATCATCTTAAACTTGGGAGAATAACTCACAAAATCTCTAACATGTTTTTAGGTACGATTAATAAATTAATTATTGTAGTTATGGGTGCGATTCTCGTGGCATAGTCATAATACGTAATTCCAATTTGAGATGCACACTCGTGTAACTTGACTTCAACTTCAAATAACAATAAATAAATATGTTGTAAATTGCGGGTGCGTCTTATGTGACGTAATTTACGATGTATGTAAAACAACAAGGGCACGACATCATGACTTATTTCAAATCAATTCAATAATTATTTAAAATATAATTAAAAATTGGTAAAAGAACAAAAATGCACATAGGTTTTAAAAAATAAAATCAGATAATTATCCGAGTATAAATGTGAAGCGGTCGTGCTAGAACCACGAAATTTGAGGGTGCTTCACACTTTTTCCCGGATTAACAGAATTCCTTACTCGAATTTCTGTGTTCGCTGACATTAAAACAGAATCAAAATTTCCTTTAATTAAGATTTCGGGTTTAGGAGCGTATACAAATTGTGTTTTGGAGGTCTGTAGCTAAACAAAAATACCGGATGAAACGATATTGAAATATTTGGTACATGAAGCCACGACGTGATAGATATACATCGAAATCTACAATCTTTAGGCTTGAAATGCCGAAAGTTGAATTTTTAAAATTTTCGGTTCGATATTGAGATTTTGATCCGAAGGTCAAAATGGAATTCCAGAAGTTGGAGTAACTTCGTAGTATTGAATGTGACGTGTGTGCAAAATTTCAGGTCATTCGGACGAGGTTTGATAAACTTTTTATCGAAAACATAATTTGAGAGTTTTTGGAATTCTTAGGCTTGAATCTGATGTAAAATTTGTGTGTTGATGTTGTTTTGAGTGTTTTGAAGATTGGAACAAGTTTGAATGATATTTTACGATTGGTTGGCATGTTTGGTTGAGGTCCCGGGGGGCCTCGGGTGAGTTTCGGGGTGGTTCCGGACCATTTTTATAACAACCTGGCCGGTCGTTTTTAGAATTTACGCCATGATCCCCTATTAATTGTTTTCCCCAAGTTTATTTCTGCAAATATGATTTGTCGGGATGTTCGGTTTGGAGTTTCAAAGAGGTTTGGGACACTTAGTCCCTAAATGAGAGCTTAAGTGTTGGAAAGATGACCATAGTCGGAACAGTGTGAAGAAGGTATCAGAATGGAAATCTGATGGTTCCGTTAGCTACATTGGGTGATTTCGGGTTTGGGAGCATATTCGAATTGTGTTTTGGAGGTCAGTAGCTAATTTAGGCTTGAAATGCCGAAAGTTGAAATTTTGAAAGTTTCTGGTTCGATAGTGAAATTTTGGTCGGAGGGTCGGAATGGAATTTCGAGAGTTGCAGTAGTTCCGTTATGTCATTTGGGATGTGCGTGCAAAGTTTCAGGTCTTTCGAACGAGGTTTGGTATACTTTTTGATCAAAAATGTATTTTTAGAGTCTTTGGAAATTTTAAGATTGAATTCGATGAAAAGTAGGTGTTTTGATATTGTTTATGGCGTTCCTAAGGTTGGAACAAGTTTGAATGATGTTATGGGATATGTTCGGAGGTTGGTTGAAGTCCCGGGGCCTCGGGTGTGTTTCGAATGCTCAAAGGGTTATTCTTGGAACTTGTTGAATTGCTGAACTGCTGGTATCTGATTTCCTTCTCTGCGATCGCGCAGTGTAATTTCGGAGGGGTCCCAATTGTTCTTCGCGATCACATAGTACCGCCTCTTCCTTCTTCGCGTTCGCATTCTCTTTCTCGTGTTCGCATAGAAAAAACTGAGCCAGTGGCTCAGTGACTATTTTCCTCTTCGCATCCGCATGGATTGGACCGCGAACGCGTAAGTCGCGTTTCTCCTCTTCTGCGATCGCATGCTTCTGGTCGCCGTCGCATAGGCCATTCCAGGGCCTTCATTTTTTCTTCTTCGCGATCGCGTTCCATTTCTCGCGATCGCAATGAACAAATAGCTGGGCAGAATGTTAAGTTATGTCCCATTTTCCAATTTTGACGATTTGGAGCTCGGCGAAAGTCGATTTTCGGGAGATTTTTGAGAGAAACAACGAGGTATGTGTTCTTAACTTAATTTTGGTTAGATTACTCGAATCTATTACAAGTTTTGGCATTAAATCTGTGAATTTAGTTGGAAAAGTTTAGAAAATCCTCTCGGATAGATTTAAGGATTTGAGAGTCGAAATGTTATGGGATTTAGATTTACTCGACTCCGAGATGTGGGCCCGAGGGCATTTTGGTCATTTTACATAATTCACGTATTAGCTTAGAATTTCATTGTAGAATCAGTTACTTGAAGTGTTATTTACATTATGAAATTTAATTGAATAGATTTGGGCCATTTGGAGTCGAATACTCATGGCAAAAATGTGGTTTCGGATTGATTGTGAGCCGGTTCGCGGTAAGTAGCTTGTCTAACCTTGTGTGGGACACTCTCCCCTTAGGATTGGTATTATGGTAAATGAAATTCCTTGTACGTAAGGTGAAGGGCGCATTCTTGGACTAATTATTGAAAATCCTATGGTTATTCCCTAGTGGAAGTGGGAGAGAGTCACTATGGATTTTGTGAGTGGTCTTCCTCGGACATTGAAGAAGTTCGATGCTATTTGGGTGATTGTGGATCGGCTGACCAAGTCTGCGCACTTCATTCTGGTGTGTACTACCTATTTTACGGAGCGGCTGGCAGGGATCTTTATCCAAGAGATTGTGCGGTTGCACGGTGTCTCAGTTTCCATTATCTCAGATATAGGCACTCAATTTACTTCCCAGTTTTGGAGGACTTTTCAGCGAGAGTTGAGTACTCAGGTGGAGTTGATCACATCATTTAATCCTCAGACGGACGGACAATCCGAGCGTACCATTAAGATATTGGAGGACATGTTACGTGCTTGTGTTATTGACTTTGGAGGTTCACGGGATGAGTTTTTGCCGCTTGTAGAGTTTGCCTACAATAACAGCTACCAGTCGAGTATTCAGATGGCTCCGTATGAGGCTTTGTATGGGAGACGGTGTAGATCCCCAGATGGTTGGTTCGAACCCGGCGAGGCTAGGCTATTGGGGATAGATTTGGTCGAGGATGTCTTAGAGAAGGTGAAGGTGATTCACGAGAGGCTTAGTACAGCACTGTCGCGTCAGAAGAGTTATGCGGACCGGAATGTTCGATAGGTGTCGTACATGGTTGATGAGAAGGTCTTACTGAAGGTTTCATCCATGAAGGGTCTTATGAGATTTGGAAAGAAAGAGAAGTTGAGTCCACGGTTCATTGGGCCTTTTGAGGTACTTAGGAGGATTGGGGAGGTGGCTTATATGCTTGCTTTGCCACCTAGCTTGTCGGGCGTGCACCCAGGATTTCATGTTTCTATGCTCCGGAAGTATGTTGGGGACCCGTATTATATTTTGGATTTCAGCACGGTTCAGTTGGATGATTATTTGACCTATGATATGGAGCCAGTGGCTATTTTGGGTCGTCGGGTTTGGAAATTGAGAGCAAAGGATATAGCTTCGGTGAATGTGCAGTGGAGAGGTTGGCCCGTGGAAGAGGCTACCTGGAAGACCGAGCGGGAGATGCGAAGAAGATATCCTCACCTGTTTGAGACTTCAGGTATGTTTCTTGACTCGCTCGAGGACGAGCAATTGTTTATGTTGGGGAGGATATGCTGACCCGGCCAGTCGTCTCATGAGTTACTGCTCTGTTTCCCCCATTTTCTGCTTCTTTATGCTTCATTATCCGTGTCTTATGTGATCGAGTTGGTTTGGAGTGGTTTTGGTAGTAAATGAGACACTTAGTCTCCTTAAAGAAGGCTTAGTTTGGAAAAGTCAACCGGATGTTGACTTATGCTTTAGAAGGATCGGATGTGATTTTCGATGATTCGGTTAGCTTCGGGGGATGATTTGTGACTTTGGAGTTTGATCGGAAGTGGTTTTGGAGGCCTGATGTAGAATTAAGCTTGAATTGGCGAAGTTAGTATTTTGGCGAATTCCGGTTGATAGGTGAGATTTTGATCCGAGGGTCGGAAAGGAATTCCGAGAGTTGCTATAACTTCGTTATGTGATTTGTGATATGTGGGTAAACTTTCAGGTCATTCAGAGGTGATTTGGTTGGGTTTTTTTATCAAATGCGTGTTTCGGAAAATTTTGGAAAACTTAGGATTGAATTCAATGTGAATTGATGGTTTTGGTGTTGTTTGAGGTGTTTTGATGATTGGAACAAGTTTGAATGAGGTTTTAGGATGTGTTGACGCTTTTGGTTGAGGTCCCGGGGGCCTCGGTGAGTTTCAGGTGGTCAATCGGACCAATTTTGGCACTTGGGAGTTGCAAGTTTTCAGTTCTTTTGTTGCAAAGAATTTAGCCTTCGCAATCGAGGGGGTGATGTCGCGATCGCATAGAAGCAGTTTGGAAGGCAGGAGAAATATTCATCATATTCGCGTTTGGGTGTTCGCGATCGCGATCGCGAAGGGTTAGGTGGTGAAGCTTCGCATTCGCTAGAGACCCTCCGCGTTCGCATAGGAGGAATTGAGGGTCAGTGCCATTGCCCTTCTCATTCGCGGCAAGGAGTCTGCGTTCGCGTAGTTTAGAGAAAAGCACCATCGCGTTCGCATAGTTCATTTTGAGGTCTTGGGAGGAATTACTGTAGTTGGGCAGAAGGTTTTTAGACATTTCATCCGCAAACTTAAGTCTTTTTTCCACCATTATTGAGTATTTTGAGAGCTCTTTGAGAGAAATTGAAGATGGATTCAAAGAATATTGATTGGAGGTAAGTCTTATGAACCAAAAACGTGATTATATTGTGAAATTAACCTAGAAATTCATAGAAATTTAGCTAAAAATGGAAGAACTAGGGCTTGGGATTTTGAGATTTTAAATTGGGATTTGAAGGGGCATTTTAGGTCGGATTTAAGAGTTTTTGATATGTATGGACTCGTGGCTAGATAAGGAACCTGTTGACGTGAAAATTTCTGAGTTTCGAGAAGTGGGCCCGAGGCTCGGGTTTTGCCTATTTCGGGATTTTTGATATTTTTCGATTGTTTTCACTTGGATTTTGTTCCCTTAGCATATTGTGACATATTCGTTCTGGTTTTGGTCAGATTCGACGTGTGAGGAGGTCAATTTGAGAGGCAAGGGCATAGCGAGCTAGAGCTTTGGTCGATTTGAGGTGAGTAATGATAGTAAATAATGTCCTGAGAGTTTGAAACCCCGGATTTGCACAACGTAGTACTATACTGAGTTGAGACACACGTTGTATGATGACCGTGGGGTCCGTTACTATTGGGGATTGTGACTTGGTCCATCCCGATTGATGATTTTACTACGTTTTTGACTGAGACTTATGTATTATTATTATGATTTGGGCTAGTTGCCATGCTTGGGGCCTTGTTCCGACCTGTAGAACCCTTAGGGGGATTTTGACTGATTTTCCTCACTTACTTGCTAAAAATCATATCCTCAGTGATGTTTCTAGCTTTTTAAAACAATATGAACCATTTTTAGAAATGCTAATCCTAGATTAAAGAAATATGTGGGCTGAGATCCATACCTTATATTATTGTGCCCGAGAGGCTGCGATTAAAATGACTGAAAGGGGTTGAAAACTCAATAGTGAGGATATTATATATGTTATGGATCGGGCTGCACGCCGCAGCAAATACTTATATTGATTGGGCTGCACGCCACAACAAATGTATATGTGGATCGGGTTGCGCGCCGCAGCAATATGGCGCTCGGGTTGTAGGAGCCCCTCCCGGAGTCTGCACACCCCCAGTGAGCACAGTCGACTAATTATATGGATCGGGTTGTATGCCACAGTGATGTACGGATCGGGCTGCACGCCGCAGCGGTATATTTTGATTTCAGTTATTGTGAAAAGTATATGGATTGGGTGCTAAGGATAAGTAATAAATAAATGAACAGTATGCAGATTTATACTTGATTAATACATATTAAGCTACCTGTTTTACCTGGTTTAAGGAATTTCACTTCATTTCTTCATTATTTTGCTATTTAAGTGGTTTTACTGCTTTGACATATAACTGCTTAGTGCCTTTACGTAATTTCATACTGTAAGCCATTATTTATGACTATTACTCACTAGGTCGGAGTACTCACATTACTTCCTGCACCTTTTGTGCAGATCCAGGTGTTCCCGAGGCATAATGGGAGCTTTCTTGCTGATCATCATCCACCGGAGTCATCGAGGTAGCTGCATGGCGTCCGCAGACCCGATTTATCCCTCTATCTTTTACCTTTTTTTCCTGCATTCTAGACTATCTCTGTATTAGGCTGTTGACATCTTGTAATAGAGGCTCTTGACTTGTGACACCGGATCAGTGGGCTATTCTAGAGATGTTTTATGGTTTTTCGCATATTTTATCCACTGTTTCAGATTTCTGATTATGTCAAATTGGTATTTAATTTTGTTAATTGGTAATGAACTCTAATGAAGAGAGGTTGTGAGTGTTAATTTGGTCGGGCTTGCCTAACATTGTGTTGGGCGCCATCACGATCAGGGTTGGGTTCACAACAAGTTGGTATTAGAGCCTAGGTTACATAAGTCTCGCAAGTCATGAGACGGTTTAGTAGAATCTCGCGGATCGGTACGCAGACGTCTGTATTTATCCTCGATAGGCTGTAGAACCTTTAGGAAAACTTCATATTCTTGAAATTCTTGTCGTGCGACTTTGTTGATCTGAGAACTAAACTTTTGTTATTCTATTCTCTCGCAGATGATGAAGATTCATGCTACTGGACGAGGTGGACGACCACCAGTACCACCCACTGAGGCCACCAGAGGCCGTGGACACGGTCGTGGACGTAGCAGAGGTAGAGTAGCAAGGGCAGCACCTGTTGACCCACCAGCTGCCCCAGCTCCGGATAAAACTCCAGCAGCAGTACCAGTCCAGGCACCAGCATTGCCCATCGTGTTTCCGGGTCTACATGAGACCTTGGAGCAGATCTTTACAGTTTGTACTGGCCTGGCTCAGGCAGTTTCAGCCACCACGGCAACAACTACTTCACAGGCTGGGGGAGACAATCAGACCCCCGCTGCTCGCACACCTGAGCAGGTAATACAGGGATTGCAGACACCGGGGGCACCTCCAGCCCAGCCGGTTGCACCAGCTCAGGAGTTTGTAGTACCAGCTATGCCAGATGATGATCAGCATTGTCTTAAGAGGTTCGGTAGGCTCCAGCCTCCGTCATTTAGTGGTGCTAAGGGCGAGGATGCCTAAGGTTTTCTTAACAAGTGTCAGCGGATGCTCCGTGCGACAGGGATTCTCGAGACTAGTGGTGTGGCATTTACCACCTTCCAATTTACTGGGGCTGCCTTCACTTGGTGGGAGGCATATGAGAGGCGTAGGCCGGTTGGTGCAGTGCCCCTTACTTGACAGGAGTTCTCCACTCTCTTCTTGGAGAAGTATGTACCGCAGTCCCGTAGGGAGGAGCTGCGTAGGTTGTTTTAGTGGCTAAATCATAGAGATATGATTGTGTCTTAGTATGAGGCGAGGTATTCTGAGTTGGCTCGTCATGCCGTGTGGATGGTTCCGACCGATCGTGAGAGGATCAAGAGATTTGTGGATAGCCTGAACTACCATCTCCGTATCTTGATGACTAGAGAGAGAGAGAGTATTGGGTGTTTCATTTGAGGAGGTGGTTGATATCGCTCATGAGATTTAGATGGCTCACCATCAGGATAGAGAGGAGAGGGAGACCAAGAGGCCTCGAGGTTCTGGCAGTTTCAGTGGCGCTCCTTCGAGGGGCCAGTTCCAGCAGGGTAGAGGTCGTTCTTTCTGGCCCGCTCCGTCGTCCAGTCCAGAGTATCGTGGGGAATGTTCAGGCCGTGGTTATCAGGGGTCTTAGTCGGGCCAGTCATTACTCAGCACCCTCCCAGCTCAGAGTTCATCTCGTGCCCCATCAGTCCAGGGTTCTTCTGTGGCAGGTCCTTCTACTGGTTATTGGTTCTAGGGGTTCCCTTCAGTCCCTATCTCTAGCACCGGGTAGTTGTTATGAGTGCGAAGAGTTTGGGCATATGAGGAGGCAGTGTCCTCGACTTCATGATGGTTAGAATCAGCAGAAGGGTCAGCCCTTGATTTCTGCTCTAGTTACTTCACCACCCGCCCAGCCAGCTAGGGGTGGAGGTCAGGTAGCTAGGGGTCGCCCTAGAGGGGGAGGTCGATCAGGCGGCGGCCAGGCTCGTTTCTATGCTATTCCAGGAAGGACAGATGCTATTGCTTCAGATACTGTCATTACAGGTATTGTTTCAGTCTGTCACAGAGATGCCTCTATATTATTTGATCCCGATTCCACCTAGTCATATGTGTCTTTATATTTTGCTTGTTATTTGGGTACGTCCCGTGAGCCTCTTTCTTTACATGTTCATGTGTCTACCCCGGCGGGCGATACTGTTGTTGTGAATCGTGTATACCGGTCATGTGTAGTGATTATTGGGGGTCTGGAGACCCGAATTGATCTATTGCTATTGAGCATGGTGGACTTTGATGTTATTTTGGGCATGTATTGGTTATCTCCGTGTCATGTTATTCTAAACTGTCATGCTAAGACAGACACTTTGGCTGTGTCGGGTGTACCAAGGATCGAGTGGCATGGTATGACTGATTATGTTCCTAGTAGAGTGATTTCTTTCTTGAAAGCCCAGCGTTTGGTTGGGAAGGGTTGTCTGTCATATCTAGCTTTTATGCGGGATGTTGGAGCCGAAACTCCTAGTATTGATTATGTTCTAGTTGTGAGGGATTTTCCCGATGTATTTCCCGCAGACCTATCGGGCATGTCGCTGGATAGGGATATTGATTTTGGTATTGACCTGGTGTCGGGCACTCAACCCATTTCCATTCTGCCATATCGTATGGCACTATTAGAGTTAAAAGAGTTGAAGGAGCAGCTTCAGAAACTCCTAGATAAGGGGTTCATTCGGCCTAGTGTGTCGCATGGGGTACACTGGTTATGTTTATGAAGAAATAGGATGGCACGATGAGAATGTGCATTGATTACAGGCAATTGAACAAGGTAAAAATTAAGAAAAAGTATCCCCTGCCTCGCATTGATGATTTATTTGACCAGCTTCAGGGAGCGAGGGTGTTCTCTAAGATTGAACTCCGTTCGGACTATCACCAGATAAAGATCAGGGATTCAGATACTCCTAAGACTGCTTTCAGGACTAGATATGGTCACTATGAGTTTCTTATCATGTCTTTCGGGCTGACCAATGCCCCAACAATGTTCATGCATTTGATGAACAGTGTATCTCGGCCTTATCTGGATTCATTCCTTATCGTATTCATTGATGATATTGTAGTGTACTCACGTAGTCAGGAGGAGCACGCAGAGCATTTGCGAGTAGTATTACAGAGATTGAGGGAGGAGAAGCTTTATGCAAAGTTCTCTAAGTGTGAGTTTTGGCTCAGTTCAGTTGCTTTCTTGGGACACGTGGTGTCCAGCAAGGGTATTCAAGTTGATCCAAAGAATATAGAGGCAGTGTAGAGTTGGCCTAAACCGTCCTCAGCCACAGAGATTTGTAGTTTTCTTGAGTTGGCATTCTATTATCGTCGGTTTGTTTAGGGATTTTCATCCATTGCATCGCCCTTGACAAAGTTGACTCACAAGGGTGCTCTATTTGTATGGTCGAACGAGTTTGAGGAGAGCTTTCAGAAGCTCATGACAGCTTTGACCATAGCTCCAGTGTTGGTTTTGCCATCAGCTTCAGGTTCATATACCATATATTGTGATGATCTTCGGACTTTAAAGAAGTTCGATGCTATTTGGGTGATTGTTGATCGGCTGACCAAGTCGCGCACTTTATTCCGGTGTGTACTACCTATTCTTCGGAGCGGCTGGCAGGGATCTTTATCTGAGAGATTGTGCGGTTGTACGGTGTCCCAGTTTCTATTATCTCAGATAGAGGCACTCAGTTTACTTCCTAGTTTTGGAGAACTTTTCAGCGAGAGTTAGGTACTCAGGTGGAGTTGAGCACAACATTTCATCCTCAGACGGACAGACAGTCCTAGTGTACCATTCAAATATTAGAGGACATGTTGCGTTTTTGTGTTATTGACTTTGGAGGTTTATGGGATGAGTTTTTGCCGCTTTCAGAGTTTGCTCGAGTATTCATATGGCTCCGTATGAGCTTTGTATGGGAGACGGTGTAGATCCCTAGTTGGTTGGTTCGAACCCGATGAGGCTAGGCTATTGGGGACAGATTTGGTCTAGGATGCCTTAGAAAAGGTGAAGGTAATTCAGGAGAGGCTTCGTACAGCACAGTCGCATCAGAAGAGTTATGCAAACCAGAAGGTTCGAGATGTGTCGTACATGGTTGGTTAGAAGGTCTTGCTGAAGGTTTCGTCCATGGGTGTTATGAGATTTAGAAAGAAAGGGAAGTTGAGTCCTCGGTTCATTGGGGCTTTTAAGGTACTTAGGAGGATTGGGGAGGTGGCTTATATGCTTACTTTTCCACCCAGCTTTTCGGGCGTGCATCCGGTATTTCATGTTTCTATGCTCTGGAAGCATGTTAGGGACCCGTCTCATGTTTTGAATTTCAGCACGGTTCAGTTGGATGATGATTTGACCTATGATGTGGAGCCAATGGCTATTTTGGGTTGTCAGGTTCGGAAATTGAGATCAAAAGATATAGCTTCGGTGAAAATGCAGTGTAGAGGTCGGCCCGTGGAGGAGGCTACTTGGGAGACCGAGCGGGAGATGCAGAGCAGATATCCACACCTGTTTGAGGCTTCAGGTATATTTTTTGACTCGCTCGAGGACGAGCGTTTGTTTAAGTTGGGGAGGATGTGACGACCCGGCCAGTCGTCTCATGAGTTACCGCTCTGTTTTCCCCATTTTTTACTTTTTTATGCTTCATTATCCGTGTCTTATGTGATCGAGTTGGTTTGGAGTGGTTCTGGTAGGAAACGAGACACTTAGTCTCTTTAAGGAAGACTTAGTTTGGAAAAGTCAACCGGATGTTGACTTATGCTTTAGAAGGATCGGATGTGATTTTCGATGATTCGGTTAGCTTCGGGGGATGATTTGTGACTTAGGAGTTTGATCGGAAGTGGTTTTGGAGGCCTGGTGTAGAATTAAGCTTGAATTGGCAAAGTTAGTATTTTGGTGAATTCCGATTGATAGGTGAGATTTTGATCCGAGTGTCGGAAAGGAATTCCGAGAGTTACTGTAGCTTCGTTATGTGATTTTTGATATGTAGGTAAACTTTCAGGTCATTCAGAGGTGATTTGGTTGGGGTTTTTTTTTATCAAATGCGTGTTTCAGAAAATTTTGGAAAACTTAGGATTGAATTCGATGTGAATTGATGGTTTTGGTGTTGTTTGAGGTGTTTTGATGATTGGAACAAGTTTGAATGAGGTTTTAGGATATGTTGACGCTTTTGGTTGAGGTCTCGGGGGCCTCGGGTGAGTTTCGGGTGGTCAATCGGACCAATTTTGGCACTTGGGAATTGCAGGTTTTCAATTCTTTTGTTGTAGAGACTTTAGCCTTTGCGATCGCGGGGGTGAAGTCACGATCGCATAGAAGCTATTTGGAAGGCAGAAGAAATGTTCATCACGTTCGCTTTTGGGTGTTCGCGATCGCGGAGGGTTAGGTGGTGATGCTTCGCATTCGCAATAGACCCTCCGCGTTCGCATAGGAGGAATTGAGGGTTAGGGCTATTGCCCTTTGTGTTCGCGGCAAGGAGTCCGCGTTCACGTAGTTCAGAGAAAAGCACCATCAAGTTCCCAAGTATTTCATCGCATTCACATAGTTTATTTTGAGGTCATGGAAAAATTTGCTCATCGCGATCGCGAGCCTGGGGCCGTGATCGCATAGAAGGAATTACTGTAGCTGGGTAGAAGGTTTTAAACATTTCATCCGCGAGCTTAAGTCATTTTTGAACCATTGTTGAGTATTTTGAGAGCTCTTTGGGAGAAATTGAAGAGGGATTCGAAGAGGATTGATTGGAGGTATGTTTTATGAACCAAAAACATGATTATATTGTGAAATTAACCTAGAAATTTAGCTAAAATAGAAGAACTAGGGATTGGGATTTTGAGATTTTAAATTGGGATTTGAAGGGCCATTTGAGGTCATATTTGAGAGTTTTTGATATGTATGGACTCGTGGCAAGATAAGGAACCTGTTAATGTAAAAATTTCTGAGTTTCGAGAAGTGGTCCTGGGGCTCAGGTTTTGCCAATTTTGGGATTTTTGATATTTTTCGATTGTTTTCGCTTGGATTTTGTTCCCTTAGCATATTGTGACGTATTCGTTCTGGTTTTGGTCGGATTTGACGCGCGAGGAGGCCGATTTGCGAGAAAAGGGCATAGCGAACTAGAGCTTTGGCCGGTTTGAGGTGAGTAATGATTGTAAATGATGTCCTGAGGGTTTGAAACCCCGGATTTGCACAACGTAGTGCTATACTGAGTTGAGACACACGCTGTATGATGAGCGTGGGGTCCATTACTATTGGGGATCGTGACTTGGTACATCCCGATTGATGATTTTACCGCATTTTTTATTGAGACTTATGTATTATCATTATGATTTGGGCTAGTTGCCATGCTTGGGGCCTTGTGCCGACCTGTAGAACCCTTAGGGGAATTTTGACTGATTTTCCTCACTTGCTAAAAATCATATCCTCAATCATGTTTCTAGCTGTTTAAAACAATATGAACCGGTTTTAGAAATGCTAATCCTAGATGAAAGAAATATATGGGCTGAGATCCCTACCTTATATTATTGTGCCCGAGAGGCTGCGATTATAATGACTGAGAGGGGTTGAAAACCCAATACTGAGGATGTTATATATGTTATGGATCGGGCTGCACGCGGCATCAAATACTTATATGGATCGGGCTGCATGTCGCAGCAAATGTATATGTGGATCGGGCTGCGCACCGCAACAATATATCTCTCGGGTTGTAGGAGCCCCTCTCGGAGTCTGCACACCCCTAGTGAGCGTAGTCAACTAATTATATGGATCGGGCTGTGCGCCACAACGATGTACGGATTGGGCTGCACGATGCAACGGTATATTTTGATTTCGGTTATTGTGAAAAGTATATGGATTGGGTGCTTATGATAAGTAATAAATAAATGAACAGTACGCTTGAGGAGCGGATTTATACTTGATTAATATGTGTCAAGCTACCTGTTTTACCTGGTTTAAGGAGTTTCACTTGGTTTTACTGCTTTGATATAGAACTGCTTAGTGCCTTTACGTGATTTAATACTGTCAGCCATTATTTATGACTACTACTTACTGGGTCGGAGTACTCATATTACTCCCTGCACCTTGTGTGCAGATCCAGGTGTTCCTGAGGCATAGTGGGAGCTTTCTTGTTGATCACCATTCACCGGAGTCATTGAGGTAGCTGCATGGCTTCCGCAGACCCGATTTCTCCCTCTATCTTTTACTTTTTATTTCGCATTCTAGACTATCTCTGTATTAGGTTGTTTACATCTTGTAATAGAGGCTCTTGACTTGTGACACCGGATCGGTGGGCTATTGTAGTGATGTTTTATGGTTTTCCGCATATTTTATCCACTGTTTCAAATTTCTTATTATGTCAAATTGGTATCTAATTCTGTTAATTGGTAATGAACTCTAATGAAGAGGGGTTGTGAGTGTTAATTTGGTCGGGCTTGCCTAGCACTGTGTTGGGCACTATCACGACCGGGGTTGGGGTCGTGACAGTTTCTACAAATGCTTTTAATAATATTTTTCAAGAGTTTTCCAAAGTAAGTATGGCCTTAGGCCAAATTTGTTGTAGTGTCACAACCTGGAAATGCGGTGAGCTAGGTTCACTTCTTCAGCAATCTGACGAACGAGCAGGTATATTGGATGTTCGAATGGTTTCCTAGCAGTGCGTTCATCATCAGGTCAAGAGAGACTACTCATCTAGTACTGATTAGGTTGAGGGGAATTTATCCTTATGCTCTCGTAAGGGTAATGAGACAAGTGGGAAGAAAACAGGTTATACCTCGAGTTTCCAACATGGTCCAGTACAAAGTAGACTTTAAAGGGGACGTTATACCATTCAAGTTCGAGGAATATCATATGTGGAATCGAAAATTTATTATGGAAAAGGATACTGTTGAGCTAGACAGATATCACGACGGTCATGTGTATTTCTGCCCATCATGGCTAGTGGATGATATAAAGGGAGACGTCAAGCTGGAAATTAATCTAAAAACAGGATCATAGACAACGATGTTAAAGCACAAGTTAAGTACAGGAGGTTACTCAAGAGAGTCTTTGAATCTGAAGCTTTACATATTGAGTAACACAAATTAAATATGGAAGTAATCAAAAAATGGAAGGAAATTGCCACCAAGTCAACAGAAAGACTAGAATATCTGGAGCAAGGGTTGATGGAACTTGAAGGGAAAATGAGGAAAAGAATTGTAGGCTATCAAAACATGGATGGCAATGAACGAGTGCTCCAAGAAAAGGCTTATCTATTGCTACATATGCACGACTTGGGGAATCTGATCGATGGAGTCAAAAGAGCCAAGTACGTGGAAGGTCCTCCTAAGACAGAAAAAATTAGGAGAATGCTGCTTTAATGCTTTCTAGTTTAGTTTATATTTCGATTGTAATAAGGCACTTTCCATTAGTAACTCTCTTATTATTGTCGTTTAGCAAATATTTGATTTATTTTTACATTAATAGAATAACGCAGTTATTGGCATCAATTTTCTTCAAGTCTATGTGTTTCTAGGCCTACCTCGGGCACAACGAGGTACCCAAATTTGGATGCGAATTTATTTTACAAAGCATTTTTAATATTTCAAGCATTCTTTCAATATTCCTTATTGACTTGGTTACCTTTTGTTTTTCTTTTCTTTTGTTATTCTCATTCCCCAAGGTTGGTTCGTGCATATTGGTATCATCTGCATATCATACTAGATCCCGAGGTCCTCCACCTTCTCCTCCACCAAGTGATTCTAAAGGAAAAATAATGGGAAAGTAAATATGGACGATTTAAGTGGTAATAGGAGAGACAATACAGAAAATGTTGAAACTTCGAATGGCCAAAGTACTCCAACACATAACGATTTGGTCCTGAGCCTGGAGCAGAAAATACTAGAGTTACAAGGAGAGATTGAGAAGGTCCAGAACTTGGAAAACCTTTCCCTCACCCTAAATGTCCTTGATATCAACCAACATAACACAAATTCCCAAAATCTGGCACCTCCTTAAAATACACAAAGCCAAAATCCGCAAAATCCTCCCGCACCTCATCAATACACCATACCTCCTCAAAATTCTAATCCTCCACCAGTACCAACTCCTCCACAAAATCATCACCACCTAACTCAGTATCCACAAACCACTACTTATCACACTCCTCAAAATGCATCACAACTTACCCTTGATCCCCAAAACTCAACCAATGACCACCACTATGCCCAGATTCTTGGAGTCCATCAAAGCAATCCCATATACTTGGAAACCTTACCCCATACTCCATAACAAACCTTATACATATATGAATCCACCGAGAAGGACCTGCTTATTAAGAACATGGCAGAAGAACTCAAGATGCTAACTAGCAAAGTTCGAAGAGTCAAAGGTGGCAAAGGCATTGAGGGTTTAAGTTATAAGGATTCATGTATTCAGCCAAATATAGAATTCTTGGAGGGATACAAACCTCGTAAGTTTGAAATTTTTGATGGAACATGTGATCCAAAGGTACATTTGAGAACGTATTATGACAAGCTTGTAGGGCTTGGAAAGGATGAAAGAATCCATATGAAGTTGCTCTGAGGAGTCTCATTGGAGACGCCCTGCCTTGGTACATCAGTCAAAACCCAAAGAAATGGGTTAATTGGTTGAGCATGGCATTCGATTTTATAGACCGATTCAGGTTTAACACGGAAAATGCACTAAATGTTTTCTACATTCAAAATCTTAAGAAGAAACCAACTAAAACTTTCCGTGAGTATGCTAATCAATGGAAGTCTGAATCCGCAATGGTAAGGCCAGCACTGGAAGAAGAACAGATGAATAAGTTTTTCATCGGAGCTTAGGATCCACAATAATTTAAAAGGTTGATGGTTATTGAAAATCATAAGTTCTTTGATATCAACAAACTGGGAGAAAGAATAGAAGAAGGAATTAAGAGCAGAACGGTGACGAATTTAGCAGCGCACCTAGCTATAAGCAAAGCCTTACAGTTGGGAGGTATCTCCAAGAAGAAAGAAGTAGGGGCAGTGATGGTAGCCCAAGGTCCAAAGTCTTCTCTTACATACCAAACATCTCCACCCACATATCAGCCTTCACCTCCCAGATACCAACAACCTGCAGCCACGTACCGTAATTATAATACTCAGCCAACATACTATCACTAACCACCATCCCGCCAAAATTACCAAAAACCAAGATTAAATTTCGACTGCAGACTCCCCATATAATACACTCCAACCACTGAACCCATATATCAACTTTATGAGAGACTGAAGGTTGCCGACTATGTCACTCTTATCCTCGATGTTGCTATGGAAAACTCTTCCCAGTTGATTAACCCAAACAAGACATGTGCCTATCACTCGGGTACAAAGGGTCACACAATTTATAAATGTCTCTCTCTGAAGGACAAGATCCAGACATTAATTGACATTAAAGTCATACAAGCAAAAGAGGCTACACCTAATATCTGTAATAATCCTATCCCGAATCATAGTGGCGAGGGAGTAAATGTGATAGAAACTGATGAAGAATGGGATTCGGAAGGGTCAATTGGACTCATTCGTGAAGGAGATGAGCCTAAAATACCTCTAGTCACTCTCAAACACTGATTAAAGTCGAGATAGCCACACCTACTCCGTTTGAGATTGAAGTAACAATGCCCACAGTAGCACCAACTCTATTTGAGGTGGAAATGACTACACCCTTCACCGTGACAGTAGCACCTATACCATCCTTTAAGTCCAATTATATACCCTGGGAATATGCTATGGAAGCAAGAAGGAAATGAAAGGCGAAAATGGAGGAAACAGGTGCAACACAAGTCATGGCCAGAACTGGTAGGGTTTATACACCTAAGCATTTGGCAGGAACAAGCAAAGAAGCAGCCTCGAAACTGCCTGTCCTAAGCGAGAGAATATTTCGTGGTTGCTCATCTAAACAAAATCCCTGACCAAATATCCATTTTATCACTATTGTAAAACTCACGAGGCACATAGGAATGCACCGATGAAAGTGTTGAATGAAGCCTATGTAACCAACAACATCACTAGTGGAGAAATTGCCAACATGGTAGGACAAGTATTGGAAAGCCACAACATTTATTTCTATGAATATGGGTTGCCGTTGGAAGGACTGAGTCATAACAGGGCATTACATATCACAGTGCAATTTGAGGACAAATTTATCGCCAGGGTCCTAATAAATGGGGGTTCAAGTCTCAACATATGTCCACTGACTACTCTAAAAAGGTTAAGTAAACTTTTGCATGAGATATGCGCAGGGTGTATCAATGTGAAAGCATTTGATGGGTCTCAAAGGGCCATAATTAGAGAAATCAACCTCATCCTACAGATGGGCTTGACCTGGTTTGATGTTGAGTTTCAAGTGCTGGATACATGTGCAACCTATAATCTACTATTGGGATGACCCTGGATACATACCGCTGGGGCTGTAGATTCTACTCTATATCAGGCTTAGAAGTTTGAATGGAATCATCAAGAAATGATTATCCATGGAGATGGGAGTAATCCCATTTATACCAATCAGACTGTTCCAGTTGTTGATAATAGAAGGAAGTTGGATGGAGAAATGTACCGTCGCATCGAGTGCGTCAATGCAATTGATAAAGATAAATGGTGGAGTAACAAGATAGAAAGAATATTGCTATGGATAGGGTATGAGCGTGACAGGTGTCTCCGAAAGAATCTCTAGGGTATCACCAAACCGGTACAACCGAAGCATCATGGTACAACTTTTGGGCTTGAGTATGAATATACTTGGCATGAATACCATAATTGGTTGCTACCATGGCGTGGTCCTTATTATCTGCTGGAACAACCAGTACTACACTTGCACCAGAAATTTCAACAAACTGACGTGATATGGGGATCTGAAAAAGATAAAGCTTTAGCTGGCCTAAGGAGTCTATTTCTGGATGATTAAGACATAAAATGCAGTGTGATAATTGAGGAGGGGGAGGAGGAAGATCTTACTATTCAGACCATGGAGAAAGGAAGTACTCTCAAGAATTGGACTGCTGCACCATCCCGAGCCCGTCGAGTTCCTGGGTAGCCGGGTAATTAGCACAATTCATTTTAAAAGCAATTTTGAACATTTAAGACATTTTCAGTATTTTGTTTGAACATATTTTGTTTTGAAATAATTTCTTGAGTCATTGAGTCATACTTGTTTTGATGTTTTTAATGAATTTCTATTTTTAGTATTTATTATTACCCTTTATATTTTTCTCTACAGCATTATTATTACTTGTCTCGAAGAAACTACGAATGTAAAATATAATGAGACAATGCAGTATAAGGAAAGTGACAGAGAGGATCTGGAAGACAATGTAATACCTGAGGAAATTGTCTTAGAGGTGGAAAATTTTGAAAACAAGCCTAAGTCTAACTTAGATGAAACCGATATAGTTAACTTAGGAGATTCTGAAACAGTCGAGGAAGCCCGTATAAGTATTCACCTATCACCATCAGAGAAGGAAGAGTACATTTAGTTCCTAAAAAATTATGAAGACATCTTTGCATGGTCTTACAATGATATGACTGGTCTAAGCACATCCATAGTGGCTCATAAGTTACCTACTAATCCCATGTGCCTACAAGTGAAACAGAAGCTCAGAAAATTCAAGCCAGATATGAGTTCGAAGATAAATGAGGAAGTTACGAGGCAAATCAAAGCCAAAGTTCTCAAAGTGGTTGAATCTCCAACTTGGTTAGCCAAATTGTGCCTGTTCCAAAAAAGGACGGAAAGGTTAGAGTATGTATCGATTATCGAGACTTTAATAGAGCGAGCCCCAAAGACGATTTTATGTTGTCCAACATACACATACTGATCAAAAACTATGCCAAGTATGAGCTCTAGTCTTTTGTGGATCGCTTCACATAATATCATCAAATCTGGATCGATGAAGAGGATGTAGAAAAGCCAGCTTTTATCACTTCGTGGGGGATGTATTGCTATAAAATGCTATCGTTTGGCCTAAAGAATGCTGGAGACACCTACATGAGAGCCATGACAACCATTTTTCATGACATGATTCACAAAGAAATAGAGGTGTACGTGGATAATGTCATCATCATATCCAAAAGAAACACATATCATATAGCAAACTTGAGGAAATTCTTTAATCGACTTCAAAGGTACAATCTAAAACTGAATCCTTCAAAGTGTGCCTTCAGAGTCCCTGCCAAAAAAAATGCTATTCTTCATCTTCAAGCACCGAGGGATTGAACAAGACCGGTCAAAGGTCAAAGCTATCCAAGACTTGCCACCTGCAAAGAGCAAGAAAGATATGATGAGTTTCTTAGGGTGTCTCAACTATATTAGCCGTTTCATAGCACAATCAATTTTGATCTATGAACAGATTTTCAGAATGTTGAAGAAATATGTTGCAACAAGTAGAACTGAAGAATGCTAGAAATCCTTTGACAAAATCAAAGAATATTTGTCCAAAATATCGGTCCAGGTCCCACCAGAACCTAGGAGACCTCAGTTACTCTACCTATCTGTGCTATATGGGGCTTTTGACTGTGTCTTGGGACAACACAACGAGGCGAGAAGAAAGGAGCATGACATATATTATTTGAGTAAGAAGTTCATGACATACAAAGCACGGTATTCTTTGATATAGCGCACCTGCTGCGCTTTAACATGGATAGCTCAAAAGTTGATGTGCTCACACGTATCTCATATCAAGAATGGACCATCTAAAATACATCTTTCAGAAACTCATGCCTATAGGGAAATTAGCAAAATAACAGATATTACAAAGTGAGTTCGACATCATCTACGTAACTCAGAAGGTAGTCAAAGGGAAAACATTGTCGGACCATCTTGCAGAAAATCCTATAGGTAGAGAATACGAGCTACAGAAAATGTATTTTCCCGATCAAAAAGTATCGTTCATAGGAGAAAATATCACCAAAACATATGATGGTTGAGAATGTTTTTCAATGGAGCTGCAAACTTCAAAGGAGTTGGTATTGGAGTTGTATTAGTATCAGAAATAGGTAAGCACTATCCAGTATCCACAAATCTCAAATTCCCGTGTACCAACAACATGGCAGAATACGATGCCTACATCTTAGGACTCAGATTAGCCATAGACATGAACGTTCAGGAATTACTGATAATTGGTGATTCAGACCTTTTGATACATTAGGTTCTAGGAGAATGGGCTACAAAGAATACCAAGATATTGCCATATTTGCGCTATGTACAAGTGTTGATGAAGAGATTCACAAATATATAATTCAAACATGTTCCAAGGACTCACAATGAGTTCGCTGATGCATTGGCTACTTTATCTTCCATGATACAACACCCAGACAAGAATTTCATCGGCCCTATCTTGGTAGGAATCCAAATTTAGCTAGCTTATTATGCTCATATTGAAGAATAAATCGATGAAAATCCATGGTACCATGACATTAAAGAATATCTAGCAAAAGGAGAATACCCGGAGGACGCAAATCATACTCAAAAATAAAAACTTCGAAGGTTATCCAAACATTTATTCCAAAGTGGAGGAATTCTATATAGGAGGACTCCGGATCTGGGATTGTTATGGTGTGTCGACACCAAGGAAGCATCCAAATTGCTTGAAGATATACATGCCGGAACATGCGGATAACACATGAATGGCTTCATCTTAGCTAAGAAGATATTAAGAGCATGATATTTTTGGATGACTATGGAAATAGACTGCATTAGGTGTGTCCAAAAGTGTCACCAATACCAAGTACATGCTGATATGATATGAGTTCCACCCAATGTAGTCAACTCAACAAGTACACCCTAGCCTTTCTCTGCTTGGGGCATGGATGTTATCGGTTATTAGAACTTGCTGCTTCGAACAAGCATATATTTATTTTGGCAGCCATAGACTATTTCATAAAATGGGTTGAATCTATATCTTACAAACCTCTAACTAAGAAGGTCGTCACATACTTTGTTCGGGATTGCATTGTTTGTCGGTTCGGAGTGCCAGAATCAATCATCACCGACAATACCGCCAATCTCAACAGTGATCTGATGAAGATCATATGTGAAAATTTCAAGATCAAACACAAGAATCCCACAACATATAGGCCGCAAATGAATGGAGTCATAGAAACCGCCAACAAGAATATCAAGAAGATACTGAGGAAAATGGTAGATAATTACAAACAATGGCACGAGAAGCTACCATTTGCTCTGCTTGGATACTGTACCACAATTTTCACATCGACTGGGAAACTCCTTATTTATTGGTTTATGATACTGAATCGATCATCCTGTCTGAAGTAGAAATAACTTCTCTAAGAATCATACAAGAAGTCAAGCTCAATGATGCAGAATGGGTACAAAGACGTTATGAACAATTGGCCCTCATTGATGGAAAGAGAATGAATGCAGTATGTCACGGTCAACTCTATCAGAACAGAATGATAAGAGCTATCGACAAAAAGACCAAACCAAGGTAGTTCACGCTAGGGCAATTGGTACTAAAATGAATCTTTCCACATCAAGACGAAGCTAAAGGGAAATTTTCACCCAATTGGCAAGGTACCTACATGGTTCATCGAGTACTAATAGGAAGAGCACTTATACTTGCAGAAATGGACGGAGAAACTTGTCCAAAACCTATAAACTTAGATGCAGTCAAGAGATACTATGTTTAGGATTGTTTATATTTCTTCATTTGATATAACTGAACTATGCTTGACCTGATTCCCGTTAAAGAGGGGATACATAGGCAACACTGTAGGTTCGGCCATATCTTAATAAAATCATCATTTTGCCATGGTCAGCCTCAAAATTCTGAAGCAAGTCCAGCCGATTTCGAAGAACAGTCAAAGAATCACTTTTAAACTGGGGCAGAATTTTGAGGAGGACCCTCAAAATTCTAAAGCAATGAGGTCGCAATGTCTCTAAAATATGTCACAGTCACTAGTTCATAACTTACTTGATATTGCATACTACTATATTTTTCAAACAATTATATTTATCAAATGCATGCATATATTTTTGAAAACTTTATTTCTATGACATCCAGATATTACCTAGGGTAACTCAAATAGAATCTCAAGATAGGAGCATAGGCAAAGGTAGAAGACAAAAGCACGAACCAACCTCCCCCCACAGAACTCACAATGTTCTTTGAATGCAGGAATAATAAGACAAATATATTCATAGATACATCAAGACACCTCCTTCAAGACAACAAATTATCCAGCATGAACATCTTCAGCTAAGAAATACTTTACTTTTCCATTTGTCTCTATGCCTTGCATGAGGATAAGCATTGTCTCCCTAATTGCATAAGTCTAAGCATTACGTTTCCTTGCATCGAGACTAAGTATTTTCTCCTCATTGCATGAGGCTACGCATTGCCTCCCTAATTGCATGAGGCTAAGCATTGTCTCCCTAATTACATAATACTAAGCACTGTCTTTCCTTGCATCGAGAATAAGAATTGTCTCCTCCTTGCATGAGGCAAAGTATTGCCTCTCTAATTTCACAAGGCTAAGCATTACCTCCCTAAGTGCATAATGCTAAGCAATGCCTTTCCTTGCATCAAGACTAATTATTGTGTCCTCCTTGCATGAGGCTAAGCATTGCCTCCCTAATTGCATAAAGTTAAGCACTGCTTTTCCCTGCATCAAGACTAAGCATTGTCTCCCCTTGAATAAGGCTAAGCATTTCCTACCCAATTTCATAAGGCTAAGCATTGTCTTTCCTTGCATCGAGACTAAGCATTGTCTCCTCCTTGCATGAGGCTTAGCCTTGCCTCCCTAATTGCATAAGTCTAAGAACTGCCTTTCCTTGCTGAGCATTATCTCATATTCCTACATGAAGCTAAGAATTGTCTCCCTAATTCCATCAGGCAAAGTACTGTCTTTTCCTCAAGATTAAATACTTCTCCATTGTGCTATCTAAGACTTAACATTATCCTCTATTCACATGGGGCTAAGAAATGCCCTCATAATACACAAGACTAAGCCTTGTCTTGTTCCATTTTGCAAATTACCAAGTATCATATATTTGCACTTCATGGGTTGAAACATCACCATTTTGTCCAAAGGCATCATCCTCATAGCCGGAAAATACCATTTTATGGTCTGAGGTTCTCTCAATATTGCATATCATTATTCAAAGGCATCATGTTTCAGATGCATCATTCTAATGTCTCGAGGACATCATTTCATGGCATATGAATCCCTTATCTCACGATTCATGGCCCAGGACGTCATGGTCTAAGGATATCATCCTCACCGTCCAAAGACAACCTTCATGGTCCAAAGGGAATTTGCATCATGTTTAAAATCCATATATATATCTCCATGCATTGTGTTTCAAGTTTTGCAGGTAATCCAGGAAGTAACCGTTCTTCAAACGAGAGCAACTTTCATTCCAATTTCCGTTCATAACGGTCGCATGCTGCAGTTATTCCAAATTCACCGACCACCAATAATTTCTCACCTTTTACTCCACGACCATTCATATATTTGCCTAGTGATACATCCATAACGTCTCAAATTCACATTTATGACTTCATATAAATCCATATGATACTATTCTTCCCAAAATAACATTTTCCAAAACATACGATCATTATATTCTTACAACAACTCCATCAGTTTCGTTCAGTGTTGGATCCAGAACTACGCACGGCCTAATTCCCGTAACACTAGGGATATGTAGGCAACTCAAGAACCAGAGTTTGATCTCCGTTGTCAAATCACATCATCCTTCATTCTATTCGGCCAAAATTAGTCATCATTTTCTTTACCCGATAACTCTTCCGTCATTCCTAGGTAAAGAGAGGCAATTGTTGATACCCAATTTTGCCCTCATAGTATATATACTTTCAAAACATCAATTTTGAATCATTATTTAATTTAAAAAATTTATGCAAGCATTTTCCATAAATTTTAAAGCTTTAAAATTAATTTTCTTATATTTAAATATCTAGTAATTATCCTTTAAATTATTTTTGTAATGACTTAGTTGCCTAAAATAATTATTTTGCGCATATAATATATGTTTCAATTTTTTCTATTTATAGAATTACATTAGTATTTTTAAGCTATTTATCTAATTTTGCAATAATGGCCTATATTCATACATAAAGGCTTTTTATTCTATATTATTAGCAAATTTATATTTGATAAACAAATTTATTATTTTAAGTATTTCGGTGCATAAATAATTTTTTTTTATTTATTAAGCATTTTTTATAAATTATTTTAATAAATTTTGGGATATTTAAATAATAGCCTAATTTCTTATCTATTTTCGGACCCAAAACTATCCAGACTCTGTTTAATCTTCTGTTTTTATTTATTTTTAGTATTATTTGTTTGATGATTGTTATTCCTTATTGATTATTGAAATCCTTTGTTTATGCCTTAAAAATCGATTCTAATTGATTCTAATATATCTTTCCTTATTTGTGTTTGAATAATTTGTTTTCCATATTAACTTGTTTGATTTATATACTATATGAACCCCTACCCCATTCCCTTCTGGGATAGACTTTAACCGTTAAATTTCACTAAAAAACTAAAGTTTTTTGCTCTGTTATTCTCTTATTATCTTGTTCTACACTTTGGCTCTTGGCCGACTGATAGTCAAGGCCATCAGAATTCTATTTTCGACTTTCTTTGGTGCGAGCACTATCCTAGGTTCCTCTTAAGACCTTGGAAACATTGGCGCACTAAGGTCCTGGGTTATACTGCTCTTCGTTAACATCCACAGTGTTGTGAATTTTGTTCTTTCTTGTTTATTTATTTGTCAACAGGTAACTGGTGAGTTCTTTAGCCCTTGCAATATTTATTCTCCTGTGTTCATGATTTTCATATTCACACCTCTAAAATTTTATAACCTAATGTGTTTTTAGATTATCTCTATATGCAACCTTGTTGGCATCGAATGTGTTATGTGATCTAAACCTCTATAGCACTTGCTTATGCCTAAATAGCCAGTTCTGAGATGTGTTTATGCTTAATTCGAACAGTCTAGACTATTTGAAGTTCGTTTAGCCTAATATGATTAGTACTTTGAATGTTTACAATGGTTATATGGCATCAGTTTGTTTCCTACTTTGTCCTGGGTCTCCATAGTGATTGACTTGTATTTATAATGTGTCCTAATCTATGTTAAGACCTTCTCTCTAGATATAATTTGCTCCTATGATTATTTTCATCACTCATTATGTCTTTAGCTTGTCCAATTCTGTACTCCCTAGCAATTAGTTGGGACCTTTTAGAATAGCTTCTTAACTTGTGTTTCCCTGTAATGTTTGTCAATGTTTTGCCTTACTGATGCGAGTTATTCTGTTTAACTTCTGGTATTTAGTATAATTTGACCTTATGCTTTGAGCCTGTTAAGTTAGTACTCTTTTTTATCTCATTTGGCATAATGCATCTTTATATATTAGTCTTGTAACCCAAAAGTCATAATCTCCCTACTTCCTACAAAATGTTTTCTGCCCCAATATGCTTAGTGTGAATTTGTTATCAACCTGTCTTTTGAGTTTTGTTTATCCTTTTTGCTGGTATGTTCATTGTGTAATTACCTCTGCCATGTTTGTTTTTGAAATGCAAATGCGTCTCTTCAAACCCTACTATTTTACCATTATTCTCTTACTCTTATCGGTTACCTATACTACCTAGAACCTAAAACTCTTGACTGGCTGAAAGCCATTGACACTAAGGCTTTCTTTATTGACCTCCCTAGTGTGAGCACTGCTCGGGGTCCATTTGAGGCCCTTGTGAACTCTGACACATTAGGGCTTGAGGTTCTTTGGCTATTTTTTTTACTACTTTGATAGGATCTCCATAGTTTTTGTTCCATTAATTTTCACCTAGAAATCATAGGACCTTAATTAACCAATCATTTGTTGCTCCACCTAGATAACTTGTTTATAGAGTTAATGGGTTATAAAATCAAAATTCAATTGTCAATTTCTAGAATTCCTTCTTATACTCTCAACTCTATGGAAACGGATTACGGTTTGAAAGCAGAGATGGAACACTATGCATCGGTGTTAAAAATAGCGTAAAGCAAGGAAAAACGACAACCTCATTTTACGAAACGCGAGAAGCCCGCTTTTTTAAGTGAAGCGAAATTTTTTAAAAAATATTTAAATAAATACGGCATAGAAATTAGGCAGAAACTTGGCAGAAACTGTGCAGAATTTTCCTAAAAAAAATTCGCCAGCATTTCGACGTTTTTTGGATATTTAGAAAGAAAAAGAAAAAGAAGAAGAAGAAGAATGAAAATAAAAAGTGAAAAAGCAAAATATACCTGTTGAAACTTGATATCTGTTGTTATAATGTTGAAGAAGAAGAAGAAGAACCTTAGTTTGCTTGAATAAATCATTGCTTGAAGTGAGGAAGAAATCATTGGTTTTAGTGAGGAAGAAATCGTTGGTTTAGAACCCTAGTTGATGCTGAAAAATCGAAGAAGTCCCTAAAACAGAAGTCAGCAATAAAAAACTTTGGGTCAGTTTAATTCAAAAAAAGGGAACGCTTCTTCCGCTCCGCTCCGCTTCATCGCTTCTCACTTTTTAGAGAGAAGCGAGCGCTTATATATATCTGAGCCACTTTTAACTGGAGTAGCGACTAGCCTCTCGCTCCACTTCGCTTCTCGCTTAAAGCGAGGAAGCGAGCGCTTTTCTTATCACTGCTATGCATGTATGGTGGACTTGTATAGAAAGGCAGGTCAGCTTGAAAAAACAGAGAAATTGATAGAGGGGATACCTTTTAAGCCCGATGTGGTGGTCTGGGGGCGTTGTTGGGAGCCTATGGCTTGCACTCGTGTCTATAGCTTGGAGAAATTGCAGCAAATGGAATCTACACATTGTAGAACGACCATCATGCAGTATATTATGTTCTTTCAAAAATCTACGGTGACAAAGGAGTGTGCAGTGACATAACTGGTTTGGAGAAGTTGATAAAGAACTGGCGCGCTAGAAAGCAGAAAGCTGGTAATTGCATTTAATCTCTTTCTTCCATAAGTATAACTTCTATCCTGAGCCGAGGGTCTATTAGAAACAACCTCTCTATCCTCACAAGATAGGGGTAAGTCTGCAAACACACTATCCTTACCAGACCGCATGGTGTGGTATAATACTGGGTATATTGTTGTTGTTGCTTCCATAAGTATAACTGTGAGAAAAATGGGGTGCTCAAAACAGTTCGTAAGGAAATCTTGGCGGGTTGTAAGATTATATTCACGCGGCTTTTCCCTACTACTAACTTCCAGGCAAGAGGGTTGCTCTGATGGTATACAATCTCGACTTCCAACCAAGAGGTTGTGAGTTCGAGTCTCCCCAAGAGCGCTCTTGGGTGGGAAGTTTTTGGAGGGAAGGATGTCGGGGATCTATTTGGAAACAACCTCTCTACCTCAGGGTAGGGGTAAGGTCTGCCTGAACACTACCCTCTCCAGACCCCACTAAGTAGAATTATACTGGGTTGTTATTGTTGTTGTTGTTGTAACTTCCAGGCTGAAAAAACATTTTAGGTGGAAAATGGGGGCAAAATGTTCCAGAGAGCATGACTTGTCTGTCACTCATGTTGTCTCTCTGGATGCTAGAACAAAAAAATCAACTCAGCAAAGCAAATACTTGGTCAATCCAGGATGGATTGAAGCTGCCTACTGTCAATGGCCAAAACCACCCAGAGAAGACTTCCCTGTAAGTACATACTTATCAGTTTTTTGAACATTGTGTACCACGATCTTAGATATGAGCTTATATATGGGAAGTCCATGTTAAATTTTTTAGATTTACTGTATTTGTAAATGATAATTCTGCAGAATATAAGTTAGCATATAAACGGAAATATAAACAAAACAGAATATAAATTCGAGCCAACTGAATTCATAGTATTTTCTTAAGCAATTTAACCCCCTCCTACTATCCAAGGTTGTGGATTATTTGCTCCCGGGATAGAACGGATTACACACTGATGTAGCGGTACTTCGAACCCCAGTGTTTCAGCGAACACAAAGTTCGATAGCAAATCACACTTATTATTACTTGGTTCAAAGTTAAAACAATGAACAAGAAAGGAGGAGAACTCAGAATCGTATGGAAATTCTGAGAGAGAGTACTGCAATTTATAGCCAATGTTGAGTTCAGACTGAAGAGGAGATCAGTGATAGGCAAGCTCTCAATTTCTGTGTGTTTTCTACAAGCTGCTGGCACCATCTATTTATAGTGCAGTCAGCTGCTAAATACAAACCCGCCACAAATTCAGTGGAGCATTTGCTCATGGTGGCCGGAGCACTAGGGCTGTTATGGAGCAAGCACTTGGACTTGGTGGCTGAAGCACTTGCCGTTTAATGGAGCAAGCACTTGGCCTTGGTGGAACAAATTCACAGATTGGAACACATCCGTTACAAACACGGATAATATTACGTTAATATTCACTATTAACAAATAAATTTGATCCAAAAAACTTATCAATCAATCGATCATTTGACCAAATCCAAATCCAAATCCAAATTCGAAGTCGTAGCGGTAGTCGAGCGACAATGATGGCGCGATGTTTGCCTTCTTCTTAAATGTTTAAAAGCTATAAGAAGAGCAATTGTATATATAACCACCAAAAATATTTTTCTCTTCCAATATGGGACAATGTCTCATTGTCAAAAGGTAGAAACTTAAATTTTTATTTTCCCTCCATTTCCCGTTCACCCTCAAGCTAATTTTTAACTTAAAAAATCTCAACAAAAATATGATATATATAGAGAGCAAGTTTCAAGATCCATCTTAGATAGGTGCTTATATATGGGAAGTCCAGGTGAAAAAACTATATATATATATATATATATATAGAGAACAAGTATCAATATTTTACCGTGAGAACTGAATTTTACATTATATAATTTGTAGGAGAACAGGTGAAACAAACATAGAGAAGAAGGATAACAGGGCTACTCGTTGACTAATATGCACATATACCATAGTCCTAAAACTGCAAACTACCAAAAATCTTCTTGCAATTTACTAGTTTTCAAACTATAGATATACAAAACTTTGATCCTCAGTTTTAACAAATATTGAGATCATCCAAAGTGCTGAACTCGCCTAAAAGAGATCCATAGTTATCGATGATTGGTAAGCCCAGTTTCAATGAATATTTAACTTCCCTATTACCTGGAAGTTGGACCCATTCCCCCATCCATAAATCTTCATCTTTTTGACCTTCTTGCTTCCCCCCTGCACTATAATCAGTTGCCATATTGCTTTGCAGCTCGACCTTCTTTGAGCTCTGAAAATCAAATATCTTAGCCTGATAAGCATTGAAAGCTTCTCTAGCAGTGCCTATTTCGTGAGAATCAATCCTTTGCTTATTAGTACATTGTTGCTGCTTTTCCTTGACTAGTTTCTGAAACTCGAGCATCTTAGATTGAGAAGCCTGGGAAGCATCTTCAGTAGTGCCAAAAGTCCACAACCAAATTCTTTTCTTACTGGTGGGGTTTCTAATCTCAGATGTATAATTCCCTGACATCTTGTTCTTGTGAACCTCAACGATATGTGTTATTTCGTGAGAGTCAATTCTTTCATTTCTTCTACGCACATGACTAGTAGTATCTAAGGTTTGATCATTAGCCACAGACAAGGGTGCCACAACAGGTGATTCAGACTGCTGAATTTGTTCAAACTCAGACTCAAACTCGGACTTCTTGGACAAGTAAGCGTGTGAAGCCTCTTCAATAGTGTCAAAAGTGCCCAACCATACTTGCTTACGCCTAATTGTATCTGTAATTACAGCACCATACCTCCCGTTCTTTTGCCTTCGCACTCCAATTAAGCTTATCTTGTTCTTAGCACTAGGATTGCTTGTATTATGACACTCATCAGATGATTCTCTGACAATGGCATTAACAATTAAACTTGAGGTTTCTTTTAATTCATGCATATTAAAGTTAAAGCCTTTGGATGCCTCTGTAACAATACCAAAGAAACTTGAGGTTTCTTTGAAGGCCTGTTTTTGCATCTTAAAATGGTCTTTTGTGTATCTCCCAATGTTTTGCAATTCAACTCGTGCTTTCTCAAGGAATGATATCTCCCTTCTTTCAGCAGCAGCGCTGGTACTGTTAGTCGAATTTGAGCTCTGAGCTTTGAGCTCTGTCGAATGCAAATCCATAATACTACTGTCCATGTGATTAATGTGTTGAAAATGAGTAGTGGACTTTACCTTGTAACTTGGGGTATGTTCTGTTTCTGTTTCTTGCAGCTGGATTCTTCTTTTTTCCTCTGCAAGTACTCCTTGTTGATCAGTTTCTATAGCAATTATGTTAAAAAGATAATGTACATTGAATTGAGGGATATGTCTTGTCTTTGGTAAGATGAAATAGGGAATGGGGGTTTGGTGGAATTCGAAATGAAGAATACTTTGCTACTGAGCCCTTTCTTCCTCGTCTCTATAATGCACTAGTAAATAATGGCTCATGCTCCGCATGGGCCCAACCACCAAGGGGTCATTTGGTATGAGGGTGATATAAAAATTTAATACCGTCTTAATAAACTGTTTGGTTAGTAAATCAGATATAATTTATTCCGATGTTAATTTTAATACTCGGATAACTTATACCTTATAAAAGGTGGGGTAATTAACACTGGTATAACTTATACCTTCTTCTTAGAAATTATACAATTGTCATTCTTAATACAACATACCAAACAATGAATAAGCAATAATCCCAGCATAATTAATCCTAGTATAACTTATCCTTATATAACTTATACCGGCATAACTTACATCGGTATAAATTATATTCCAACCAAACGACCCCTAAAGCCGCTTATTTTAGTTTATTGGGTTGAGTGGACTCGTACAGTAAAATGTTAAAGTTTTAAATAGCAAAAGATTCGATGATACAACAACAACCGCACATTCCAATCCCACAAGAAAAGATTCAATGATAATCATCAAGTATTAAAAAATTTCAATATTACACAAAATAATATTAAAATAATTCAATAGCCGAAAAGATGTACGGCTCATTTTTACTCATTCTCATTTTTATGGTATTTTGGACTTTCAGTTTTATTCGTTTCTTTTCTTCTTTTACGAACTGCAATGCAATGCATGGTTGTAGAATGTAGTACATCTGGTAATTTGAGGAGCAAATAGCAACAACAATGAAAACAACCCAGTATAATTCCACTAATGGAATCTGGGGAGGATAGTGTGTACGCAGACTTTACTCCTACCCCGGGATAGAGAGGCTGTTTCCAATAGACCCTCGGCATCCTTCCCTTCAAGAACTTCTCGCATTGCTCTTGGGGTGACTCGAACTTACATCCTCTTTGTTGGAAGTGAAGGTTGTTTACCCCCTCTTATCAATATTTTAATATTTTCAGGTACTGAATTTTAATATTTTAACACTGAATTTTATTATTTCAGGTACTGATTTGACTATTTAAATCTGCAAATATTGTACTTTATAGGATTTTTATGTGACGAGTTGTATTGGCAAATTTCGTAGGAGTCATGCGGGCGAGATCTTCTTTTATTTATAATTTATTATTGGAATGGTTGTTGATTTAAAGTTTAAGCTCCTTCTTGAGTATTTGGGTTTAATCAAAAATCACAAAGTAGAATTCTATTATTTTATGATTCGATTTTTTCATGTTGCCAGTGACATATCTGTCTGTTGCCCACTAGTTTGTCTGTTGAAGCTTGGCATCCCACGTGGGCAAAAAAAATTTATTTTGTGTCTTTTACGACTGACATTAGTTGTATAAAATTATTTTTTCTTTCACAAATTTTTGGATCTAGATTTTTGTGGATCCAGAAGTCTAAGATTGGGGTTCACAAATTTGTGAGACAAAAAGGAACCTCATACAACTAGTGTCAGTTGTATGAGATACAAAATAAAACTTCTCCGCATCGGCTCATTAACATGCCAATGTGTTGTAATTTGGTATTACTTTTTATTTTTAAACAAAATCGAAAAATTAAATATTTTTTTATAAAAACTAAACAAATTCGGGTAGGAATAAAAAAAGAGGAAAATGGAAAGTAGAGAATTAAAAAATAAAAGTAAAGGAGGTGGGAATTTAAAAAAAAAAAGTAGGAATTAAAAAAGAAAAGTAGATATTGGTGGGAATTAAAAAAAGTTAGAGAGTGGAAATTAAAAAAAGTTATAGATAGTGGAAATTAAGAAGAAAAAGTAAAAGAAAATGGAAATAAAAAAATAAAAGTAAAAGAAAGTAGAAATTAAAAAAGAAAAGTAAAGGAAGATGTGAATTAAAAAAAATAAAAGTAAAATATGGGGATTTAAAAAAGGAAAATGGGAAATGGTGATTTTTTAATTTAAAAATCTGATATTTTTTTTGAAAATTTGTCTATAAAAAGAAAATGAAAAAAAAAAAAAAGTAAAGGTAGATAGAAATTTTAAATAAAAAAAGTAAAGGAAGGTGGGGACTTAAAAAAGACGAAGAAGAAGAAGAAAATAGTAAAATGAGAGTTTTTTTAACATCTTGACCAGTAATCCAATAAATATCTAGTGACAGTGAGTAGCAAGCTATAAGATATTGAATATATTCATGATTTACATATTTTTATTGGATACTTATTCTTCAAATAGATTATATTATTAAATTAATATATTCCCATTTATGTGATCCATATTTCTTGTGACTTAATTTACGTTAGAATAGTGGAAATGGATCTCTATTCTCGCTATCATTCAAATTCATTTGATTTCTTATCTTTTAAACAGTAAAAATGTCAAAAGAGTTTTTTCAAAATCCTAAGTACATGTGTATATTATCGTGTTCTAACTTCTATTAGCGACTTGTACATGATATTTTAAAAAATATCGAAAATTAACCGAATCATACAAATACCAAAGAGAAACCTAGATTATTGGAATGATTTCGAATAATCTAATTTTAATTATATAAAAGTGAGTAATGGAAAAATGATATGATAGTAATTTTATGAAATAACTAGCTGCACTAAAGTGCATTTGTAATGCTAAATCGTCTACTCAAGTCTCAAGTTAGTAATTTTTTGAGGAAATTGCTTATTCTTCTGAACATAATTAGGCGGTGATCGTCTGTGCCAACACAGACCCAACATTTGATGAAGTACTTTAAAAAGTCATACATACAAAGAATACAAAGAAGTTAAAATAGAAAAAATTTTACAGCAGATAAATCACAAAATTTGAATTTCAAGTTTTATTTAAATCATCATACAATTTATGTACTTGGTGTGAGCACTTAAATTTTTTTCCATATTTAAATTTTTATCATCTTCCACTATGTAAATATTTTTAGGGGTTTACACTACAGTTTTTAGTTTTGTTTCACTTTTTTATAGGATAAAAAAATTAAAAGTAAGTTAAAAGGTCAATTATTATTATTAATATTATTTTTATTTTTATCTTTATTTTTAAAAACAAAAAATAAGTAATCTTTTAAAAGAAAAGTTAAATTCGGGTTGGAATATAAAAAGGAGAAAAAAATGAAAGCAGAGAATTAAAAAATAAAAGTAAAGGAAGGTGGCAATTAAAAAAAAAAAGTAAAAGAAAGTGGAAAATGTTATGATAAATATCAAATTATGGTGGATGTCTAATCTTCCATGATCTTCATCTCAAATGCTTAATGACATATTCAATGACATATTTTGTATGTTTAATGACATATTCCATGACATATTTTCTTCACTTTTTATGCATATATAAAGGCCTTGTAATAGATAGGAAAATACACACAATTGAAGAAAAAAATCTCTTCATTCTCTCTATCTCTATTTCTTGTTCATGTTTTACAAAATTGCTTTTATTTCTTGTTCATGTTACTAAATTGCTTTTATTTTATAACACGTTATATGTATCTATAAAAAATTTCCTACATCCAGAAAATTTGTAATTAGAAGTCATACATATCATCTCATGGTTAGATGTAAAGAGAAACTACATATGGTAGGTAAAAACGTAAGAAGATGTGAGTATCTTATACTTATCATTCCTTTAATATCACATATGCACACAACTTCGTACTACACATGTATTGCATAAGCACATATTAATATTGCATCTTTTATATCACACGAATTGAATGAAATTTTCGAAGTTCTAAATATAAAAATCATAGTAGCAGTTAATTGTTGGTATGATGCATGTCATGGTAACTAAGGATATGTTATATAAGTTGTCTTATGCATATTTGTGTGTTAACTATCTTCAATATGTCCTGCCGCTTTTAATATTTTCTTTTACTTGGATGGATATTTTTGTCACGACCCAAATTTTTCACCATCGGGAGTCGTGATGACGCCTACTGTCAGAGCTAGGCAAGCCAAACATTAAAATATTTTCGGATAACAACACAATAGTAATAACAATAATAAACCTTTAAATAAAAGCACAAGTCTTTTATAACATAAATAACTGGAAACCCAAAATGCAAAAGTTAATATTTCTCTACCCAAGACTGGCGTCGTTATCTCAAGAACCACTAAAGAGTGCTACAAGCAAGGCTAAATAGAAAATACATAATGTCTGTCTCGGTAAAATAAAAACAAACTAAGAGACTTCGGCCTGCGAACGCCAGCTAGGCTACCTTGTAAGTCTCTGGATTGAAGTCAGCTCCCGATCAGTATACTACTGTTGTGGTCCAAAAGCTGCTCCGGTACCATGATCTGTGCAAAAAGCACAGAAGTGTAGCATCATCACAACCGAACCCATGTGCTGGTAAGTGCCTGGCTTAACCCCGACGAAGTAGTGACGAGGCTAGACAGGACTACCAAATCAACCTGTACAGTTCAATATATATATATATATATATATATATATATATATGCAATAACATGAAAGAATACCGAAACTAAACAGTTAAAAGGGGAGGGAAGCATGCTATGGGGGAGTACAATCCGGATATAAAAGTCATCGACTTAAGTAAGAAATATGGCACAATAATAATTAACAAAAGCAGGAAAATCAACAGTTGTACGGCATCAACCTTCGTGCTTTTACTCTCATTCTCACCCAAAGCAATCAAATAAAATGCACGGCATCACCCTTCGTGCTTTCCCTCACATAACTCTTATTTCATGGCACAGAATGATCCTTTGTGCAATTACCATCAAATCAGAGCACGAAATGTCCATTCGTGCATAATTAATCAAAATATGGCACGGACTGACCCTTCGTGCAATTATAATCGAAACATGGCACGGAATGACTCTTCATGCAAATATAATCAAACATGGCACGGAATGACCCTTCGTGCATTATCACTCTTCCTCACCCAAACAGCAATCACAACCAAACGGGCGAGGGAATAAACAAATAATAAGAAGTGTCCCAACAAGGAAAAGCACAATTAAACAGCTAAATCCCGCTAAGGGAACAACAACAACAACTTTCACATCCCGGCAAGGGAGATAATCAATATACTCAAACCATCCGGGCAAGGGATTAATCATATCTCTTCCCATTTCTTTCATTTTTACTCAATAGTATTTTTATCGTTCGAGCCAACGCTCCAAAGAATTCACAATTCATAATTAATCCTCATACTAGTCACATTATGTAGGATTCATCAATTAGCATGGAAGAGTCCCAACAATATCAGAATAAGTACAAACAAAGACTCACGGTCATGCAAGACACTGGTGTATAGATACTCATCACCATACCTATACATCGTACTCGATCATTTAGCAATTAATAACACTCTAATCCTATTCCCTCTAGCCAAAGTTAGACCGTCTTATTTTTCACTGCGCACGCAAATCGAGGCAAGTAAAAAGTGAGGTTTTCAAGGCCTCGGAAGCATGAAATGAATGAGGAAACAGGTGATGACCCTTTGGGTCGTCACATCCTCCACCTCTAAAACAATCGTTCGTCCTCGAACGGACAAAAGAAAGAAGTACATTAGTCAGGAAATAGATGAGGATGGTGGCTCCGCATATCAGACTCGGACTCCCAGGTCGATGCCTCAGGAGGCTGACCTCTCCACTGGACATGTACTGAAGGAAAACTCTTCGACCTCAACTGTCGAACCTGCCGGTCTAGAATAGCTACCGGCTCCTCCTCGTAAGACAGATCCTTGTCCAACTGGACAGTGCTGAAATCTAACACATGGACTGGATCGTCGTGATACCTCCGAAACATGGACACATGAAACACTGGATGCACGGCTGACAAGCTGGGTGGCAAGGCAAGTCTATAAGCCACCTCTCCCACACAATCTAGAATATCAAATGGGCCAATGAACCTAGGGCTAAGCTTGCCATTCTTCCCAAATCTCATCACGCCCTTCATAGGCGACACTAGGAGCAAGACCCGTTCACCAACCATGAAAGCTACATCTCGAACCTTACGATCCGCATAACTATTTTGCCATGACTGAGCCGAACAAAGCCTGTCCTGAATGATCTTGACATTATCCAAGGCTTCCTGAACTAAATTTGTACCCAATAACCGAGCCTCTCCCGGCTCAAACTATCCGACTGGAGACCGACATCGCCTACCATACAACGCCTCATATAGAGCCATTTGAATGCTGGACTGGTAGTTGTTGTTGTAGGCAAACTCTGCTAAAGGCAAAAACTGGTCTCACGAGCCTTCAAAATCAATGACACAGGCTCGGAGCATATCCTCCAATATCTGAATAGTCCTCTCGGACTGGCCGTCTGTCTGAGGATGGAACGCTGTGCTCAACTGAACCTGGGTGCCTAACTCCTACTGAACTGCTCACCAGAAGCACGAGGTAAACTGCATACCCCGGTCCGAAATGATAGATGTCGGCACCCCATGAAAGCGAACAATCTCTCGGATGTAGATCTCAGCTAACCTTTCCGATGAATAAGTGGTTGCAATAGTAATAAAATGCGTTGACTTGGTCAGCCTATTAACAATGACCCAAATAGCATCAAACTTCTTCCGAGTCATCGGAAGTCCAGTAACGAAATCCATGGTAATCCTCTCCTACTTCCACTCGGGAAGCTCAATCCTCTGAAAGAAACCACCAGGCCTCTGATGCTCATACTTGACCTGCTGACAGTTCAAACACCTAGCCACATATACAACAATATATTTCTTCATCCTACACTATCAATAATGTTGCCGCAAGTCCTGATTCATCTTCGTGGCGCCTGGGTGAATAGAATACCGAGAACTTTGGGCCTCCGCTAAGATCAACTCTCAAATCCCATCGACATTGGGCACACAAACTCGTCCATGCAACCTCAAAACACCATTATCATCTAAGGTCACCTTCGTGGCACCTCCATGCTGCACCGTGTCTCTCAGGACACACAAATGGGGATCATCAAACTGCTGATCACGGATACGCTCCAGTAATGAAGAACGGGAGACCGTGCAAACTAACACTTTGATAGGCTCAGAAATGTCAAACCTCACAAACCGATAGGCCAAGGCCTGAATATCCAAAGCAAGTGGTCTCTGGCTGACCGGAACATAAGCAAGACTACCCATGCTGGCGGACTTCCTACTCAAAGCATCGGCCACCACATTGGCTCTCCCCAGGTGGTACAAAATAGTAACATCATAATCCTTCAATAGCTCCAACCACCTCTGCTGCCTCAAGTTCAACTCCTTCTGCTTGAACAAGTATTGCAGACTCTTGTGATCAGTGTACACCTCACACGTCACAGCATATAAGTAATGCCTCCAAATCTTCAAAGCATGAACAATGGCCGCCAACTCTAGATCATGGACGGGATAATTGTTCTCGTGGATCTTCAATTGCCTCGAAGCATAAGCAATGACTCTTCCATCCTACATCAATACCGCACCAAGCCCAATACGGGAAGCATCACAATAAACTGTATAAGGCCATGAGCTTGTGGGCAAAACCAATATCGGTGTCGTAGTCAGAGCTATCTTGAGCTTCTAAAAGATCTCCTCACACTCGTCTGACCATCTTAACCGGGCACCTTTCTGGGTCAATCTGGTCATCGGGGCTGCTATGGATGAAAATCCCTCCACGAACCGGCGGTAATAACCTGCTAACCCCAAGAAACTCTGAATCTCAATCGTTGAAGCTAGTCGAGGCCAATTCTTGACTGCCTTAATCTTCTTTGGGTCCACCTGAATACCTTCTGCTGATACGACATGACCCAGAAATGCAACCGAACTCAACCTGAACTCGCACTTCGAGAACTTAGCATATAACTGGCTATCCTTCAGAGTCTGAAGAACCACTTTGTGGTGCTGCTCGTGCTCCTCCCAGCTGCGAGAGTACACTAGAATATCATCAATGAATACTATCACGAACAAGTCCAAGTAAGGTCTGAACACTCGGTTCATCAACTCTATAAATGTTGTTGGGGCATTGGTTAACCCAAAACGACATGACAAAAAATTCATAATGCCCATACCGAGTGCGGAATGCTGTCTTAGGGATATCAAACACCCTAATCCTCAGTTGATGGAAGCCATATCTCAAGTCTATCTTTGAAAACACCTTTGCACCTTGAAGTTGGTCAAACAAATCATCAATCCTCGGCAGTGGATACTTGTTCTTTATCGTCACCTTATTCAACTTCCGGTAATCAATGCACATTTTCATCGATACATCCTTTTTCTTCACAAATAACACTGGCGCACCCCAAGGAGAAATACTAGGCCTGATAAAACCCTTCTCTAACAAATCTTGCAACTGGTCCATTAACTCTTTCAACTCTGGCGGGGCTATGCGATTCGGTGGAATAGAAATGGGTTGCGTGCCCTGTGATGACCCAAAAAGTCATCTTTAAATAAAACAATCATCTCGGTGTTTTAAGACCTTGAAAAGCTCTATCAATAATTCATCGACTTGCGTGCGTAGTCCGTATAATTTTTTTCGGAAGGTTAACGGATCGATTTTGACTTGAAGAAAATGGCTGTATTTTTTTTTCCACATCACTGTGAATAG
>MU726342.1:30683-108257 GCA_026770625.1 Nicotiana glauca | reverse complement strand
GAGGAGCTATGGCTACCCACTCTCAAGGAATAAGAAGATACCGCTTTTGTTTATTCTCTCTCGTTCCCCTGTTCGAGCTCTATTTCCCTGTCTCTCTCTACTCCTCTCAATTTTTTATTCTTTCTCATTTTTATTTTTCATCCGGTTCTATTTTCTTTTTTTTTATTGAGAAAATCTCACTTTATACCTATTAAATTCAAACTATTTACCTTAAATACTTATATCTAAACTATTTACTTTTCCTACCTATGCAATCAATACTATTTACCCACCCAAATAGTTCCCTTATTTAATGTATGTAAAAACTCCTAAAATTTAAAATTTTGAATGCAAACAAAGAATTTGCTATTTTTTCTCTCCTGACATTAAGAACACGATTTTTCTTCTTTTAAAGTTTTTGTCTACTTTTTTTTTCGTTAGAGAGTGTTAATAATAAATTTAACGAAATCATGTTAGAATAATTTTATAAGTTAAAGATGTATACAATTAAAGTAACAAATATGCATTCGATGTTGGATATAATGAAGTTATGGATAATATTTCAAATATGTAATATCACAGTTAATTTTTAAATTTTGAATGTGCTAATATCTTGAACTCCGAGTTCAACTATAAACAGTTTAACTTTTATGGTGATAGAGTAAAAAACTCTTTGCACTAACTAAAATAAAAGATAACTATACATAAGTATTCGTGCATAAGAAGCCATATTTTGGAAAATAGGCAAGTAACATGCTACTAATGTATATACTTTTAAGTTAGGAAAATCAAAATATACCTGATCTCAGACAATATACTGATTAAACATTGAACGTGAATTTTCTGATGTATAAATATTGTAGAAGCCATGATGTATCAAACAAAGGTGTTCAATATGTGTTATATAACTCTAAACGTAATATTTTACCTAAATATACATTGTAATTTTTTGACGAAAGGTGGTCAATTGACCACCCATATGATCATGTGGCTTCGCCACTAATCCAACCTCATATATTATCTATATTCGGTAAACCTTGCAGTATAAACAATCTAGAGCATTGATTGTCTGACTGGTAATGCTTTACTAGTTTGTTAATCAATCATTTGTAGAATATTCTGTGAATTTGAGTCACGATCTGTTAATGTTATGTGAAATTGAAGTCACACTGACCACTCTTTCTCCTCAGCAGCCAGCGCACAAAAAGATTGTCCTTTCCGCCACGCTATTGAAGTCCCGCATTAAACATGTGCCAATTAAAGGATCTAAGATATGAATTTCAATATCACGGACCTTGAAGTTTAAAACTCATAACTTGGTTTGTTTGATTTTTTAATTTTTTTGATTCGATCCTATATGGGTTAGTTTAGAAAATTGATTGGAGGTTGCAGCTAAAGTTTTAGTCAATTTGGTGGAGATTTTGTAGTAAATTTTAGAAATTTGAGTTGAAATATAGTTGAAGCAGAGAAGAAGACGAATTTGTATTGTATACCCAAATAGTATACAAATATACCATTTTAGTATATAATTTATTCCAACTATATACCCTATTAGTATAACTATATACTATATTGGTATCATATGCTAGTTGAATTATTTTTTGATTGTATTAGCTGCATTTAATTAGTACATTATTTGATTTTCTTTTAATAATAGTAATATAGTACAATATCTTAAAATACCTTATTATATTAATATGTGGTACACTATTTTTTTATTTTTCTCTTTATGCATGTGTGTTATGTAATAGTAGTATAGTCATATAGTTGCCGGAAATTAACTAGTAAAATTGTATACCATATTGGTATAGTTATATACCATATTGATATCATATGGTAGTTTGAACATTGTTTTGGTTGTTTTAGCTGCATTTTAAGTGAATTTTATTATGAAATTATTTATATCAACATGAGTTGCAATAATGCTGGAATTTTTGTGTGCCGATGGACATAAATTGTGTGTATTAATAGTTTTTATAGTTATAGGCAATTGTTGGAACGACCCCGTACAATTATATACCTTCTTAGTATATGAAATGAGCAAGTTGTTTTGCGAATATCTAGCTTGCAATACGAGCATGTAATTTTCTCATACTTGTATTGCGTCCTTTAATGTTTTGGTAGAGTAGTATAGCCACATATAGTTGTAGAAATTATATGCTCTGTTGGTATACATATATACCATATTGGTATCACGTGGTACTAGAAGTTTTTTTCGCTACTTATACTTATGTTGTATTTTTTAACATTTTATTATCATTTTTATTCTAACTAGTATATATGGAGATTTGGTTGCCGTATAGTATATTTTCTTGCTCTATAACTGGTTGTATTACTGCTAATGATAGAGTGTGTATTGATATTTATAGGGAAGGAGATCAAGTTTTGCATGACAATCACGTAATGATTCTTAGAATTTGATTATGTAATTTATGGTACTCAACAGCAGTCAATGTGATATCCAGTGTATTAGATCAAGTGACAACTGATATTATTTCAGTTTAATATTGAAATTAAAAAAATGAGAAAAAGGTATATTCTACTAGTTATATTAAAAAAAAAGGTGAATAAATATTTACTATATCACTTATTTTTCTTATTGTATAAAAAAAAGAATAAAAAAATAGTGAAAATCGTAAATGAAGTTAGATTATGAAGAGAAAAAGAATATAAAAAAATAAGAAGTTAAATGAAATTAGAAAAGGAAAAAATAAAAAAAGAAAAAGAAAACAAGAAAAAAGAAAAGCAGAAAAGAAAAAAAAAAGAAAAAAGAAGAAAAGAAACATAGAAATAAAAAATAATTGAAGAATAAAGAAAAAATTCTCCACAAAAACTACTATGGGTAGAAAATGTAATTAGTTTATGGGTAAAAAAATAAATGGATAGACAAGGGTAAATAGTTTTATTTTTGTGGGCAGCTGTGTCAAAACCCCTTTTTTATTGCTCAGGCTCGGAGATTAAAAGGTGAGGTATTTTTTTGTAGAGAATAGGAACTAGCTTAGGACAAATGGGAAGTAGGTATGGGCTGAAGGGAGGAATGGGTTGCCATAATTCGGGCTTAAGTTTGGGCCAAATTTGCCTTTAGAAGTGGTCCTTTAATTCTACAAAGCTAAGATAAAAATTTCTTTTCCTAAAATAGCATACCATAAAAAATATAAACTCACTCCTAATTAATTAGAACAACTATATTATGACATAAAACTATTTTTGGAGTTTTCAAGGATTATACTAAATAAAAATGGGTTAATATCTTTCAAAGAATACCTAATACCAGCATTAAATAGAAAAAATAAAATTATTTTTTTGTATTTTTCAATATTTGTGCTTTTAAAAATAGAATTAAAATTGATAATAAAGTGAAATAATATAGAAATAAACTCAAATAAATATTCTAAAAATACTAGGACAATTAAAGACAATTCTAATGTGTGAGTAAAAAATTATGTGCTTACAGCTATCCCTCTTTGCTTGAAAACACGAAGTATTTTTGAGCAAATAAATAAGTAAGCGACGTAACTAATTTGTGACCCTACACCTATTCAAAGGAAAAGAAAGATGGATAGAAATAGTGACCGAGACCGGTATCTAAGCTGCCTACATATCCTTGGCTACGAAGGAATCAGACCACATGTAGTTTAGAAATGAATTAAATGATGGAATGTATGAAGAGGACAAGAGAGTCGAGTGAGGTTCTATCGAGGTTCCAGTCTACGGTCCTGTTATTACATCAAAATCAAAAATGAAAATCAACTGAACAATCCTATCAGTTATGAGTTACAAGATTCCTATTTATAAGTCTTCTGAAGCTTGATCATGAGTCTTGAATGATTCTTCAGGTAGACTTTTAATTTCACATAATAATAATTGTGTTTTAAGATCATATAACTCACCTCCAATCAATCCCACTCGAGCCCCTCTTCAATTTCCGTTCAAAAGCTCTCAAGGTTGCTAAAAAATGGTGGAAAATAAACCTTAGCTCGCGGAACAAAATGAGCTTTTAAAACACTTCTTTGATCAGACATTTTCGCATATGCGATTACTTTAACGCATATGCGGTTATCGCTTCTGCGGTTTTCCCTCCGCTTATGCGGAAATTACACTTTCGCTCAGGACCATTTTTGTGGTCTAAATCCGCTTCTGCGGACAACGCATCTGCGGACTTCTTCCCGATTCAACGAAACACCCCCGTGGCCCTTATCCGCTTCTGCAGTCCACACGACGCATCTGCGGCATCGCAGATGCGGCTCCAAGCTCGCACCGGCGGAAGAAAAATTCCTCAAGAAGCTCGCACCTGCATCTCCCTTACCGCATCTGCGGAACCGCATCTGCGGCCCCTTTTCCGCAGATGCGGATAGAAATACAACAAGTCCAAAATTCATTCCGATGGCCATTCGAAATCACCCTGAGGCCCCCGAGACCTCAACCAAAAGTTCCAACCCATCCTAAAACATCATTCAAACTTGCTCCAATCGACAAAACACATCAAACAACACTAAAATCATCAATTTATATTAGATTCAAGCCTAAGTTATTTTAAAACTCTCGAAACTCGCATTCGATCAAAAACCCAAACAAACAACGTCTGAATGACCTGAAACTTTATACACAATTTCCAAATCACTTAAGAAAGCTACAGAAACTCTCAGAATTCCATTCCGACCCCCGGATAAAAATCTTACCTATCAACCAGAATTCACCAAAATACTAACTTCGCCAATTCAAGCCTAATTCTACACCGGACCTCCAAAAGCACTTCCGATCATGCTCATAAGTCAAAAATCTTCTAACGATGCTAACAAAATCTTAAAAACTCCGATCCGAGTTCATATACAAATAATTCAACTCTCGGTCAAACCTTTCAAATTCTAAGCTTTCTACTCAAACTGTTCTTCCAAATTTTTCTGAAAACCAAAACCAACGATCTACATTAGTCATAACACATAACACGGGGCAAGTCATGCCTGAGAACTAGCGATCAAAATGCAAAAGTTCAAAACGACCGGTTGGGTCGTTACATCCTTCCCTACTTAAACACGCGTTTGTCCTCGAACATACTCATAGTTGATCTAAAAGCCAACCAATCGCTGAATAACCTTATCATGCATATAGCCGGTGGTAATCCCACGTCACCGTATCTCATGTAGGTCCGATAACACATTGTAACTGAAATTTAACCGTCTAATCTAGCCCATAAGCCATAGAATCACATTTCACTTTTCGAAATCATACACAAGATTAGAACCTCACATCTCTATTGCGAATAAGCGCAAACCAACTGTAATAACCCATACCTGCAACCTCAGGTGCAATCATATGATATACCACCTAACCCAAACACTAGAAACGATAACTTTTATTCACCGCAGCTGCACGCAACACCCGAATACCGACAGAAAACCTCTTATCAACTAAGGTCTTATTCCAACACTCCTATAAACTGGTAATGATAAATGAAACATGCAATAAATCATAACCATTTTCTCAGGTCAACCATTCATGAAGTCACTTCCTTTTTGGCTAATACCACAGCAGATTTTCGAGCCGAACCTCAACATTGTCCTTCCAACATGCTGAAATCAAATCTGTTCGTATTTATTAATGACCCCAAAGATCACCTCGAATCCAACACATCACTCTGGTGACATGACACATCATTGCAGGCCTAAGCCACAACTCGCATAATTCATGCACCGATAAGAAACGATTTGAACATACTCAAATCATGAAAATGACCCCAAACAAAAGAGTTGTACCTCAAGCTCATGAGTATTATCACAACACAAAGCTGAGACCCTGTAGCACATCACAGAAATAGAACACATGAATCCACCTCGAAAGGTCATATCCCCACGTGGCCTCGCTACAATGCGCGATCCTATCCAAACACTGCTACACATGGAACACCTCAAGTCACTATGCTCAAAATCGATAGCCACGCAAAATTTGATGTCTGGAACCAAAGAAAATCATTACACCCATGGTTAAACAAATAACACACACCACGCAAACCCCGATAAAACACAACCGGTACGTCATGCACTGAGCGACACCCAATTATTCTCCCCGCTTGACTTCCACTATAAACCCCAAGAGAACCGCACCATATGTGCCTATAACCAAAATCATAATGCCTCACAACACAAAAAGCAACTCATAGATCTCCTCAGATCACTAAAAAGATCAATAACGATCAAATCAACATATCCCTCACAATGCAATTCAGAGCCAACCGAGCCGACTTAAGCTAGAACACCATCCGCATTGGCCTACCAATGAACTCCTTATTAAGGAAATCCCGAAGTTGTTCCCTCAATACTGGAACTGAATCAATATAAGGAGCCCCAACGCTGTCACTCGCCACAAGAGCCCAAGTAAGAAAGACAATCCTTCCCAGCCATCCGTTGGGTCTTTGAAATATGAGACCACTCTACCAGGATATACTCCGACATACCTCGCCACTCAACTTGTGGCATTCCGGTATAGCCCATAGCGCAATAGTCCTGAATAACCCAACACGGAGACAACCGGTCTAAATCCCAAGATCAAATCTGGATCTAACAGACCCCATCATAGCCTGATTATGAGAACTTCCGTCTCCATATCCGTACAACACTTGAATCACCATATCCGATCCCAATTTTGCCGTCCGAACACATGCCACACCTTTAATACCCAATCATTCCACGATAGATACTCTAAGATTTCTCCGTGCAACCAAGCAACCCGAATATCACCAGACGACCCAATAAGAAAGTGCCGCAATACTACTGAAGTGCCATCAACTTAATCACATTGCTCTTTTTCTGAAACCCATACTCTCGTCAAATCACTTACAAATAACAATACCTTTTCCTTAATCATCTGAGGCTACCCGCTGCCTAGGAGTTTTATGAACTTCTTTTCATAACTGAACTTAAACCTTGTACACGCAAATCTCGATCCTCCACAACACACCGCATATACCATACCATCCAAGGATAACAGGAAAACTTTTATCTCCCTTCCGAGCCATCCAAATCTATTCCCTCAACTACTTAAGAACTTCCATCGAACCCATCTAGAAGAAAAATCATTACACATCCCATGTCTCTCATATTCGTAGAAAATGCACATCTTCAACCACGGTAGAAATCAACAAGAACTCTCCTAATTTTGTTTGCATAAATTAAATTGCCAGGACTAAATCCTTATAACTAGACCAAGATAAGCAAGCCATCAAACCCATGAGCATTGCTGCAAAATACCTATAAGCACCCCTTACCTCGAACACATACAAAGAATTAATGATATCATTACCATAGCAATTCGGTTTACTATCAAGATACTCCATCCATCTAAATTTTCTTCTAATTCATCCCCAACTTAATCTTTCCTCTTGCTGTAGCACCACAATTCCTCAACTAGGCTCACTACACGAGACCCAAGCACAAGACCACACTGTCTAAGACCCATAAGCCGTCGAATACTCTCTCAAATATTACCTGAAACATCACACTCGCGAATACTTTAATCTGAAGAACTTCCTGCGAATCTGAATCCGTTACTTTTACTTTCCTGATACTGATACATAGAACCCCATAATTAACCTATAAATACCATAAATCTGAACCTCTTCCAATGAAAACACAGTTTCTAACCATACATGCAGCTTAAAATACTCGATTGTTTCCTGTATAATCTTGAACACATTAGAACCATTCTCGAAAGTCATTCACTCTTATTCAAACTACAAATTACCTGACCCAACGAATAGTACCACCCGTGCCTCATTGGCATTTTGATGCCGTAAAATGAAATCCTCATCCCGATACAACCAAGCAACTTCCTGCTCTATTCACCGAGTCTTCTTAACCATCAACAACTTAAGACATCCTGTGATTCTCTCCCCACATGAAGCATAATGTAGCCTTCGACAAAATTTTCCTTTACTCTAGCCATAGCTAATTTACTCGCCTGCCCCAAACTGGAACCAACATGCTACCTAACTGTGCAATCAACAGCTCACAGCAGACTCCCCTACTTGCTCGAAGCCATAGATCAAGATATACTCAATAACTCATAACACTTTTACTCTATTGATGCCACAATAACCTAGTGATATTAAACTCAAATCATTTATAAGTTGTGAAAACATAGATCATCCAGTTTTGTAATCTTCTGCGAAATCTCGCACTCATCCCCGCAATAGTCAAGCCCACTCTCTTCCGTAAATCTAAAATTTCAAATTTCAACACGTACCCTTCCATTACACATGACATCTTCTAACACACACATAAGTATCACACCACTTTCGAACACTCCGCAGGGGATAACCCACCTGCTTTGCCTCGATATAACATTTTCGTAACCTTTCACCGTTATACATATTACATAGTCACTTCGTCTTCCTGTGTCTGAACTAGTACCGCAACATGAAATTTACTTCACTCCCCTCTAGGGGACATAAAAGGATTCTTCATGCGCCCATAACTCGGAGCTACACATCAAATCACAATGGAACCATATACCTAATAGTTCATTTATCATCCAGCTGACCTTCCTCGTTACTTCCAAGTCATATAGATACATTTCGTAGTACTAACATACTCATCACGTAGTTATCCAGCCATCATTCCCACTAATAGGGACAATACCAAACATATAAGTTCAAAACTCTCATTCACATAATCAGCACCTCGGTGCTCAAGCCATAGGCAAAGATCCGGCCTCAAGTCCTCCAGACTGGCCCAACATCAAACTCACAGAGATCACATCTCGCCCCTTGATCGGGGAATCACAAGCCATCAAGGCACATCGGATACTGAGCGCTCATGTGCGCATACAAACGCGTGGAAGGAATTTCAAGAGTTTCTTTTCAAGTTGAATCAAGGATGCACGATAAGAATTCGAAGAATGCAAATTTTACCTAAAGGTTCTGCAGCCTTTCGAGGATAAATACAGACATATCCGTATCGATCCGCGAGACTCTACTAAACTTGCTCATGACTCGTGAGACCTAGTAACCTAGGCTCTGATACCAACTTGTCATGACCCAAACCCTGCACTGGTCGTGATGGCGCCTCTCCTGAGGACGAGGCTAGCCAACTAACCCAACTCATCTTTTCTAAAATAGTTAAACATAAATAAACAGCTTAAATATGACTTAATAATATTAATTAATGAAAATACAACCCAACACAACCCTAATCGGGGTTTCACAACTCACGAGAATCTACCAAGTGTAAATCCATTACAAGGCCTAAAATATACAAAACCGGAATAATGAAAAAAAGAGAGAAAACATGGTGATGCGAACGCTGGCAGTCACCTTCTTAACTTATGTAACTCTGCCTCTTATCGGCCCAAACCCGCTACCGGGTGAATAGATACCTGCATCTGCACACGAGGTGTAGGGAGTAAAGTGAGTACTCTAACTTAGTGAGTAATAAAGGTAAATAACAACTGAGCATTAAGAAATCTAGTAAAGCAAACCATCATGTTGTATATAAGTAGGGTACAATCCTTTGAGAAAACAGTGAAGCTGTGAAATCTTTGGAAATATTTTGGCTCAGTTTAAATCTCTTTTTAAAATGATCTTTTCAACAGTTAGGATATGATTTCAAAATATTTAGTGCTGATAAGCACAGAAAATTCGCCCTCGGGCACAAATACCACAGTATGACAGGTAAAAAGTCAAGTAAATATGCAAGATGAGCACATAAAAGTTCGCCCCTCGGGCAATATCTCAAAACAGTACCAACCCCTCGGGCTCAATATCAATCGCTGAGAATAGTATCAGCTCATTGGGCTCAGTATCAGTCACACAGCGTAATATCAGCCCCTCGGGCTCACTTTCATATCACATGGGTACCCGCACTCACTATGGGTGTGCAGACTCCGGAGGGGCCCCTTTCGGCCCAAGCGATATATCAACATAAGGCTAGAAATCCTTCTCATATTACACTCGAGACCTGAAAGCCTCCTCACATCACACTCGAGGCCTGAAAGCCTCCTCACATCACACTCGAATCCTAAAAGCCTCCTCACATCACACGAGGCCTGAAAGCCTCCTTACATCACACTCGAGGCCTGAAAGCCTCCTCACATCACTCACAAGGCCTGAAAGCCTCCTCGCATCACACACAAGGCCTGAAAGCCTCCTTAGTCCAGAAAATATCATAAGCCTCTCGAGCATCAATAAAATAGTAGTGCTCAACCGAAACAACAGTGGAAATGTCATTTAAGTCTCAAAATGCAATTAAAGTGGCTGAGTTTGTAAAACAGTATAATCAACAGGAGTGCGTTCAAGTAGTATATCAAATAGTGAGGAAAGACTGATAAAAATCCATGGAGGACTCAAGTAGTCGGCATTAAGCCCAAAATACGTCAATCAGCCCAAACCATGATAATAACAAATAAGTTCCAGTCAAAAACGCAGTAAAATCATCAATCGGGATGGACCAAGTCACAATCCCCAACGGTGCTCTACCCCATGCTCGCTATCCGGCGTGCAAGTCACCTCAATATAGCACTACGATGTGCAGTCCGGGGTTTCAAACACTTAGGATATCATTTACAATCATTACTCACTTCGAACAGGTGAAACCCCTAGCTCGCGATGCCCTTTCCCCTCAAATAGGCCTCCACGCACGTCAAATCTAATCAAAACCACAACGAATGCGTCACAATATGCCAATGGAACAATACCCCATCGAAAACAATCGAAAAATATTAAAAATCTCGAAATTAGCAAAACCTGAGCCCCGGTACCACTTCTCAAATCTCATAAATTTTTACATTAATAGATTCCTTATCTTCTCTCAAGTTCATACATACTAAGAACTCTCAAATCCGAGCTCAAATGACCCACCAAATCCCAAATTTTACATACCAAAAACTCAAGCCCTAGTTCTTCAATTTTAGGCTTAATTTTCATAAATTTCAAGGTTAATTTCACATAATAATCGTGTTTTAAGATTATAGAACTCACCTCCAATCAATCCCAGTCGAGACCTTCTTCAATTTCTGTCCAAAAGCTCTCAAGGTTGGTCAAAAATGGTGGAAAATAAACCTTAGAGTCGCGGAACAAAATGAGCTTTTAAAACCATTCTCTGATCAGACATTTTCACATTTGCGATTACTTTATCGCATATGCGGTTACCGCTTCTGCGGTTTTCCCTTCGCTTCTGGGGAAATTACATTTCGCTCAGGACCGCTTTTGCGGTCTAAATCCGCTTCTGCGGACACCGCATCTGCGGACTTCTTCCCACTTCAGGGGAACACCCCCAAGGCCCTTATCCGCTTTTGCGGTCCACACACCGCATCTGCGGTCCAAGCTCGCACCTGCGGAAGAACAATTCCTCAAGAAGCTCACACCTGCCTCTCCCTTACTGCATCTGCAGAACCGCATCTGCGGCCCCTTTACCGCAGATGCGGAAATACAAGAAACCAGCAACTCAGAAATACAACAAGTCCAAAATTCATCCCGATGGCCATCCAAAATCACCCCGAGGCCCCCGGGACCTCAACCAAAAGTGCCAACCCATCCTAAAATATCATTCAAACTTGCTCCAGTCGTCAAAACACATCAAACAACACTAAAATCATCAATTTACATCGGATTCAAGCCTAAGTTCTTTTAAAACTCCCGAAACTCGCATTCGATCAAAAACCCAAACAAACGATGTCCGAATGACCTGAAACTTTACACACACATCCCAAATTACTTAACGAAGCTACACCAACTCTCGGAATTTTATTGCGACCCTCGGATCAAAATCTCACCTATCAACCGGAATTTGCCAAAATACTAACTTCGCCAATTCAAGCCTAATTCTTTACCGGACCTCCAAAAGTACTTCCGATCCCGATTCTAAGTCACAAATCATCTAACGAAGCTAACCAAATCATAAAAACTCCGATCCGAGTTCATATACAAATAAGTCAACTCTCGGTCAAACCTTTCAAATTTTAAGCTTTCTACTGAAACTATTATTCAAAATTCATTCAAACTTTTCCTGAAATCCAAAACCAACGATCTACATTAGTCATAATACATAACACGGGGCAAGTCATGCCTGAGAACTGGCGATCAAAGTGCAAAAGTTCAAAACGACCAGTTGGGTCGTTACAGCGCCGAACACTGCTGTCAGGCAAACCAACCAAATTAGTTGATGAAGTTCTCATTCTTAACAATCTTGAAAACTAAGATTTTTCGTCCAATTTTTCATAAATAAAAAGGTAACTGCTTCAATTCAAATTAAATAATAAGAAATTAATACAAAATATTTCAAAACTATCTCAGAACCCGGTGTCACAAGTGCAGGAGTGTCTACTAAGGAGGAAATAAAATACAACATCCGTCCGAAATACAGTGGACAGAAAGTAAATACAAAATACTGGAAGGGACTATACTAGCTGCGCGCCACCTCGAATAATGCAACTCACTTAGTCCCTAAATTATTCGTGCTGCTACGCCCAGCAGGCCACTAGAGTTACACATACATGTGCAACAAAAATGTACCGAAGTTTAGTATGAGTACGAAAACAATATGTACTTAATGAGTATCCCGTATAATCTCGAAGAAGTAGAGACGAGATGGTTGACTTCGATACTTACTAGTGGTCCAATAATAATATGGTATAGACGTGAGGAAAACATGGATTTATCTAGCAGTTTTAACTCATAGAGCAAGAAAACAAATAACACCTTCTCAAATAATAAGGAAATTCCAAGATTTACTTTTCATTATCTTTATTAGTTTATAGCAGGCCATAAAGTCAATGTCAACTCCAATAAGTTTCAGGATAAGCAATGCAAGCATGCGCATATTATGCCGAGGCGACGGCCCGATCCAATAGAAATAAACTGTGCACTTGTCGAGGGTCGACGACGCGCCTATTGATGCATCTATTTAATCTACGAGGCGTTCGGTCTGTTCCAAAAATAAACACACACAAACAGACAGTCAATCAAGAAGTCAACATGGAGCAATTATCCAAAGAAAGGCCCATTTCTCTTTAATAATTTAGAAAAATGAAGTTTAAACCCTTTTAGAAATTTGTTTACTAATTTGATGTGATTTAAGCTGTACATGTTGTCAGTAAAATTGCAATTATTCCATGTATAGCATGCCTCTTGGTCCTAGACTACCCGGAAAATAGCATAATAGTTTCTATGCACGGAGTCTCGTCACCTCGTGCGTACGTAGCCCACACAAATAGGAGCACATAACCAATTAACTCACCTATGGGGACAATTCCCTCTTACAAGGTTAGAAAGGAGACTCACCTCACTACGAAGATCCATAACCGGCATTCCACGCTCTTTCGAAGACTCCAATCGATGCACAAAGCTCCAACGCTAGCCAGTAATAATATCAATCCATTAATATATACTCAATTACTCCTAATGATTCAATTCATATCAATTCCAAACACCGATAAAAAAATTGACAAAATTTGAAAATTTGATAAAGTTTACCCATGAAGTCACAGACTCAAATATATGATTTTCTCTTAATTCCATACCCAAAATCATGGTCAAAATTCAAGAATACAATTTCCTAGGTTTTCTACAAAATCCCAAAATTTCTACTAATTTACATGATTTTTCATGTTAAAATATAAATATAATCCAAGTAATTAACTTGAAATAGGTGGGACTCACTTACCTTGACATGGATGATGAAAATGGAACTCCAAAATCGCTCCTAGGTCGTCTTCCATGGAGGAAATGAGATGAAATGAGCCAAACCCATTTCTTTACTCTTTTTCACTGCCCATACAACTCTTTCTTCGAGTTTGCGAGACCCCCATCGCATTTGCGAAGAAGAAAATTTCCAAAAATTATTTTCGAAACTCTCCTCAGACAGCCTCTAGTATAATGGCCATAACTTGTCGTACAAAATTCGAAATGACAAATGGTTTAATTTTTTAAAAACAAGACACCATTATCTACAACTTTTATGTTTTAGTCATCTCCCAATTACTTATAGATGCTTATATATAAGCAGCCAAAGTTAGCCCTGGGCAACACCATTTCTTCTTCATCTTCCCGGATAGCCTATAGTGTACCATCCATAACTTTTTGTACACAAATCCAAATTATAAATGATTTATATTTATTAAAACTAAACACAAAGCAGTACAACTTTTTTTTTTACGATCTCCAAATTCCCTATAGATTGCAAGATATGAGCCTACGAAATTAGACCTGTGCAGCAGAAATTTCCTTCTTCGCGAACGCGAAGAACAGAGTCCCTGAAGCCTAATCCTTATTCGTGAACGCGAGAAGATCCTCGTGAACGCGAAGAACAACACCAGATACCAGCACCAGCTATTTCAAAACAGCCCGAAATGATCTAAAACCACCCCGAAATACCCCCGAGGCCCCCGAGGCCCTCGGGGCCCCGTCCAATCACACAAACCAGTCCCATAACATAACACAGACCTGCTCGAGGCCTCAAATCACATCATACAAAATCGAAATCACGAATCACGAATCACGCTCCAATTCAAGCTTTATGAACTTTGAAATTTTAAACTTTTACATTTGATGCTGAAACCCATCAAATCACGTCCGATTGACCTCAAATTTTGCACACAAGTCATATTCGATATTACAGACCTACTCCAACTTTCGGATTCAGATTCTGACCCCGATATCAAAAAGTCCACTTCCGGTCAAACTTCTCAAAAACCTTCAAATTTCTATCTTTAGCCAAATGACTACAAAATGACCTACGGACCTCCGAATTCACTTCCTATCGCACTCCCAACTCCAGAATCACCATACGGAGCTATTCACACACTCAGAATCTCAAACGGACATTGATAACAGTGAAATGCACTTCAAGCCAAACTTATAAAATTTCTTCTAAAATGCTAACTTCCACAATAGGCGTCAAAACGCTCCTGGGTTATCCAAAACCCGAACCGAGCATACGCCCAAGTCTGAAACCATCATACGAACCTGCTAGAACCTTCAGATCCTGATTTCGAGGTCGTTTACTCAAAAATCCCCTCCTAGTTAATTCTTTCAACTTTAAGCTTCCGAAATGAGAATTCTCTTCCCAAATCAACTTCGAACTTCCCGAAACTCAATTCTGACCATGCGCAAAAGTCGCAATACCTGAATTGAAGCTACTCATTGCCTCAGACTGATGAACGACGTGTTAGGGCTCAAAATGAAGAGTCGGGTCATTATATTCTTTGCCACTTAAACATATGTTCATCCTCGAATGTGCTGAGAACTGCACTGGAGTAGTCTGAAATCACAGTTTGACACCTAACGCACCTTTCCGTGCTACCACAACTCAGTAGAGCTCATTTGCTCGATAAATTCTAAGGATATTTCCTTTTATTCAAGTAGATAAGCCTTAGAGCCTAATTCCAACATTGAGAATTCTATGCCCGGCCTGTTTCCAAGATACGCTCAGCGTATAAATAACTACACACAACCCCAAAACACGACTGCATACCTTAGCTGAATTCACAACTTGCACCACTTTTACTCATAGGACCACAATAACATTCTCTGATCAATTTAATCAAAATTCCACAAATCTGATGCTCCCATTGCACCTCATGACCTATATAGGTCTTGCTCTAATTCATACTATAGCGCCATGACGGAAGAGATATGTAGAAATTCATAATCGACTGCTGAATCAATAAATCATTAGGTCTATACTCCTGACAAGAACAATCACCTCATTTTGAACCAAATAATGGTCTTAGCTCCATAATATACTTTATATAATCAGATTGCACTGATCCTATATCGAAGGATCTCGTCTTATCCAGTACGAACTGCTCAGGCAATAAGCCACCCCATACATAATCAAAAGTCTCATATGATGCCACAATATGCCAATAGGCCACCAATTCGAACGCGATACAAAAGGAAAACGAACTCTGGAAGGAATTACCTAACTCACGCACTAATACAAACTTTTCTTAGAAAATAGGAAGCAAGGCATACAAAAATAGCATATAGAAAACTATACTCAACAACACACTGTTACGGCGCGCATCCCGATTCAAATAACATACCCATGGCGGCGTGCCACCTGATCCACACATAGATCTCACATAAGGAGATGCACATCGAGCTAAATTTGATTATTATAATAAATACTGAATTCACAAGCACGCTAAGTGCATAATACCATCCCTTAGGGGGCATATAGCACTATAAGCTACGAAACTCAAGCACAACTGAGGTGCGATATACAATCTGAATCTCAAGAGCCATTTGGCTCACATAACATCATTTCTACGCGGATCCTCAACACATAAGTAATTTCTCAAGCTTTATTACAACTCACATGGTGCAATGTACCACTACATGAAATATCTATCAACAAAATAACACCCTGACTACTCCTCCATAAGGAGCGCATTACTGAAATGAACATGTTTGGCCTGATATAGAGCCCATATTCACATTTGAATCCATCCACCGACCTCAAGCTGATTGTGATCACACTGACTAGGCTAATAGCATTTCAAAGGTCCATAATAACTCTCATTTCTTTAATAACGCATAACAACAACCATCATAACCGAAGAATTCCTCCATAGTCGACAACTTAATAGACAGAGTGCCCTCCATTCATATATTCTCAAATCAATGATATTACCACAATCTTCATACTTGGTTTAACTTCTTCAACAATCAAGTGGCTATATGCCACACTTATACAACCTTCCCATGGGCACGCTCCCACAACCTTCCGCACTAGGTAACAAGTCTGCACAACCTCCCCACCGACCATACAATGCTATAAAGCAAATTAAGAATCCATAAAATCAATACATGAAGCCTATTGCACAAGGTACTGATCTCAGGTGACAATAAAGACCATACTAACTTACTGTAAACATCCAAACTCCTTTCTACTCATCCAAGCTCGTGACATCCTTGTCAACACCGAACCACAACCTTGATTCTCACTTCAAATTCCACACCACTCACTGCACCCAACATGTCAATATACGATAGAACATGATTTTTATCATAACTCCGGAACCACTAATAGGTTAACACTTCATCATATAAAAGCTTTTCATTGAACTCGGTTCAGGAGGAACATAGCAACACATAGGTAAATTCTCATAATTGTAGAATATGCAAACATCTAAGTAGTGGTCTAAGCCACCATATCCCTTCCGGGATCCTCCTGCACATAATGGCCATAACAGTAGAATAATCCTGAATAACATCAATTATGGCGGTCGACATGCCTCACACGTACCGCCAAAAATCACACGCATAACTTGATCACACTGAGGGAACTAATCTCTACCACTAATATGCCAACTAAACTATGGCTAACCAATCTATCTTCTTTCGATTTACACTGATTGCCTTAGAAATAATAACAACTCCATTCAACACATAGCACATTCCATCCGCACTCATCTCGAGTGACCTTGAATCACGAGGCCATGCTTTCTAAAATCCCACGAATCATTTCGTATTTCCCAAATTCTACACTGCAAGTCAAGACGTCATAGAACATCATGGGCCTCTTCTCATAAGCTGCTTCGAAGCTTCAATCCTAACCGTGCCTATAGGCTCGAAATCATTAGCCACCACACTTTACCCGTTGAATCCACTAGGACCATTATTGAGAGCCACCCACTCTGACTTGGCCCCAAATATGATAAACTCCATGAATCTTATAGCACATGGATATCCTATTGACAAAGCACCCGGCATAATCACTTCCCTTGAAACCCACATCTATACAAGGCATAAATCTTGAATCCTTCCCTAAGTCAGAACATGAGTCAATAAGGCCAACCAAAGCATCCTTTAACAATTCCTTTGCTGAAATCACCACTTATGTTCTTTTCCCGTAGCCGAAACAACCAGAAAACCTTGCAAGTAGTTAACCATGCAAAGCAATCATAGGCGGTGGGACTCTCCCACTTAGCTTGAAGCCACTATTAAAGAACTCGGGAACTCACCAGAATTCCTTATCTCTTATTAACATAACCTTGAACAATCAACTGCCCAAATTCTCGGATTCTTTCTGTAAAACCCCCTTTTTATACTCTGAATCATCAACCACATTCGCATGACCGATCTTTTTGCTGTATATTAGCCCATACTTCAAATTAGATCTATAGACCCCAATCACCAATCACTAAAATTCCCAAATCGATCTAAACTCTCCTTAAGGCGTGTAGTCATCCTACCACCAAGCCCCTATGTAGCTCCCCCACTCTCCCACTTTGGGCAAACTCGCTTCTTTAATAAACTAATCGACCTGCGCTTCTTGTCCTTCTAGAAGTTTTGAACACCGCCTGACACTTCCCACATATCCTTCCTCATACTTTGCTGCTCAATTGTTGCCTAAAAAATATATCTTCGTATCACTTGAACCAACCAATCGCTACTAACTTTAAACCTTTTCGAAGATCATCTTTCTCGATCCATCAACAATAGGAACACCGATTCCATCCTGAACTACCGCACCGCGCGATCTCTGACTGTTGCTTTTTCAGTACGATCCCGTAATATCCTGATCCAAAGGCGAGTTGTAGAAGATCATAACACCGACGAACTTTGTACATTCAATAAGGACAAAGACATCTCATCATAGAAGAAAACTCCACCACGCCCGCAACTACCAAGTATTGTTACCCCTTCAACCCAACCTAAACAGTCTCTGCCCGATTGCCTGTCCTCTTCCGGGAATAAAATATCGAATCTCTAGATCATGCACTGAGTAAACCTCCCTTCAAGCCATTCACTTCCTCAACATGTAGGCAAATATCCTACCATAATATAAATACCGCATAACAATTATTCATAAGCATCATGTCAACCTATGTCGGGCCTCAAGGCTCTTAGAAGTACCGCTATGATAATAGCTCACACAACCCCATAGGGAGAAATACCCCGTACCACGTTCATATTACAATTATTCAATTCTCGATTTATAACAAGCGGTTAGCATCGCGTAAGATTGAGTAGGAAGGAAACAAGGGCATAAGCCTCTAGAAATCAAATAGATCAATGAGGAATCAAGAATGGAAGTACTCTTAACAGCCCTGTAGCCTTTCGAGGATAAGTACAGACATCTCTGTACCGATCCGCGAGACTCTACTAGACTTGCTCATGATTCGTGAGACCTAAGGGAACCTAGTGCTCTGATACCATATTGTCACGACCTAAAATCCACTAAGAGTTGCGATGGTGCCGAACACTGCTGTCAGGCAAGCCAACCAAATTACTTGATGAAGTTCTCATTCTTAACAATCTTGAAAACTAAGATTTTTCCTCCATTTTTTCATAAATAAAAAGGTAACTACTTCAAGTCAAATTAAATAATAAGAAATTAATACAAAATATTTCCAAACCATCCCAGAACTCGGTGTCACAAGTGCATAAGCGTCTACTAAAGAGGAAACAAAATATAACATTCGTCCGGAATACAGTGGACAGAAAGTAAATACAAAATACTGGAAGGGACTACAATAGTTGTGGGCCACCTCGAATAATGCACCTCACCTAGTCCTCGAATTATCCGTGCTACTACGCCCAATTGGCCACTAGAGTTACATATACCTATGCAACAAAAATGCACAGAAGTATTGTATGAGTACGAAAACAACATGTACTTAATAAGTATCCCATCTAATCTCAAAAAAATAGAGACGAGATGGTCGATTTCGATACTTACTAGTGGTCCAATAATAATATGGTGAAGATGTGAGGAAAACATGGATTTATCTAGCAATTTTAACTCATAGATCAAGAAAACAGATAACACCTTCTTAAATAATAAGAAAATTCCAAGATTTACTTTTCATTATCTTTATTAGTGTATAGCGGGACATAAAGTCAATGTCAACTCCAATAAGTTTCAGGATAAGCAATGCAGGTATGCGCATATTATGCCGAGGCAATGACCCGATCCAACAGAAATAAACTGTGCACTTTCCAAGGGTCAACGGGGCGCCTATATATGCATCTATTTAATCTACCGAGGCGTTCGGCCCATTCCAAAAATAAACACACACAAACAAACAGTCAATCAAGAAGTCAACATGAAACAATTATCCAAAGAGAGTCCCATTTCTCTTTACTAATTTAGAAAAATAAAGTTTAAACACTTTTAGAAATTTGTTTACTAATTCCATGTGATTTAAGCAGTACAGGCTGTCAATAAGATTGCAATTATTCCAAGTATAGCATGCCTTTGGATTCTAGACTACCCGGACAATAGCATAATAGTTGCTACACATGGACTCTCGTCACCTAGTGCTTACGTAGCCCCCACAAATAGGAGCACATAACCAATTAACTCACCTATGGGGACAATTCCCTTTTAAAAGGTTAGAATGGAGACTCACCTCACTCCGAAGATCCATAAATGGCATTCCATGCTCTTCCAAAGACTCCAATCGATGCACAAAGCTCCAACGCTAGCCAATAATAATACCAATCCATTAATATATACTCAATTACTCCTAATGATCAAATTCATAGCAATTCCTAACCCCGATGGAAAAGTTGACAAAATTGCCCTCGGGCCCACGTGCCCGGATTCCTAAAATTTTCAAAGATAAAGCTCCTATGAACTCAGAAACTCAAATATATGATTTTCTCTTAATTGCATACCCAAAATCATGGTCAAAATCCAAGAATACAAATTTCCTAGGTTTTCTTCAAAATCCCAAAATTTCTACTAATGTACATCATCCAAGTAATTAACTTGAAATAGGTGGAAATCATTTACCTTGACATGCATGATGAAAATGGAGCTCCAAAATCGCTCCAAGGTCGGCTTCCATGGTGGAAATGAGATGAAATGAGCCAAACCCATTTCTTTATTCTTGTACACTACCCATATGACTCTTCTTCGCGTTCACGAGACCCCCATCGCATTCACGAAGAAGAAAATTTCTAAAAACCATTTTCGAAACTCTCCTCAGGCAGCCTCTAGTATAATGGCCATAACATCTCGTACAAAATTCCAAATGACAAATGTTTTAATGTTTTAAAAATTAGACACCAATATCTACCACTTATATGCTTTGGTCATCTCCCAATTCCTTATAGACGTTTAGATATATGTAGCCAAAGTCAGCCCTGTTTAACACCATTTCTTCTACATCTTCCCGGATAGCCTATAGTGTACCAACCAAAACCTTTTTTAAACAAATCAAAATTATAAATGGTTTACATTTATGAACACTAGACACAAAGGGGTATAACTTTAATTTTTGGATCATCTCCAAATTCCTTATAGATTGCAAGATATGAGCTTCCGAAGTCAGACCTGTGCAGCAGAAATTTCCTTCTTCGCGAACGCGAAGAACGGAGTCCCTGAAGCCAAATCCTTCTTCGCGAACGCGAAGACCAACACCAGATACCAGCACCAGCTATTTCAAAACAGCCCGAAATGATCTAAAACCATCCCAAAACACACCCAAGGCCCCCGGAGCCCCATCCAATCACACAAACCAGTCCCATAACATAACACAGAGCTGCTCGAGGCCTCAAATCACATCAAACAACATCGAAATCACGAATCACACTCCAATTCAAGGTTTATGAACTTTGAAATTTTAAACTTTTACATTCGATTCCGAAACCCGTCAAATCACGTCCGATTGACCTCAAATTTTGCACAAAGTCATATTCGATATTACGGACCTCCTCCAACTTCCGGATTCGGATTCCGACCCCGATATCAAAAAGTCCACTTCCGGTCAAACTTCTTAAAAACCTTCTAATTTCTATCTTTAGGCAAATGACTCCAAATGACCTACGGAACTCCAAATTCACTTCCGATCACGCTATGAACTCCAGAATAACTATGGGAGCTATTCACAGACTCAGAATCTCAAACAGACATCGATAACACTGAAATGCACTTCAAGCTAAACTTATGAAATTTCTTGTAAAATGCTAAATTCCACAATAAGCATTAAAACGCTCCCGGGTTATCCAAAACCCGAACCGAGCATACGCCCAAGTCTGAAATTATCATACTATCCTGCTAGAACCTTCAGATCTTGATTCCGAGGTCGTTTACTCAAAAATCCCATCCTAGTTAATTCTTTCAACTTTAAGCTTCCGAAATGAGAATTCTTTTCCCAAATCAACTCCGAACTTCCCGAAACTCAATTCCAACAACGCGTACAAGTCGTAATACCTAAATTGAAGCTGATCATGGCCTCAAACTGATGAACGACATGCTAGGGCTCAAAACGACCGATCAGGTCGTTGTAGTGAGGGCGTCCTCGGGTATGTAAACTCGAGTCCATTTTTCCCTGTGATGGATATTTTTGTTCTTTTCACAATGGGTTCCTATGGGATGTGGATTCTTCCAATGATGAAATTCTATTTCATTTTTCCTGTTCACCTCTCTTTCCCAAAATTGATTTTTGTCTCGGTCGCTGAGGAACTCTTGGAGGTGCCCTTTGCTTATTAGTCGGGCTACTTCTTCTCAGAGTAGTCTACACTCTTTAGTTCTATGACCGTGTGTGCAGTGAAACTCACACACCAGGTTGGGTTTCCTTTATGACGGATCTGATATTACGGGTATTTGCCTCCTAGTGTCTTTGATTTTACCTATGGTCGATACGAGGTCCGAAACATCAATGTTGAAATTGTAGCCAGGCAATCGGATGCCTCTGTTGGTCTTGCATGTCTGTCAAATCTGGATCTGCTCACGAGTCCCCGAGGATTCTGACCTCGGTCAGCCCTTCGATTGTTTCGGGCTATGTTATGCCTTGGGACGCTCCTTTAATATTCAGTGTACGATCCGTACCTTTCCCTGTTCGGCCTCGGTTCCTTTTCCAGAAGCCTGCTAGGATATACTAAGCCCAAGGGATTTCCCAGTTGGTCATCCTCAACCCTACTCTTTGACTGATATCGGTTATAGACATCTGCCCAAGTCACGGCATGATACTCAACCAAGTTTTGCTTTAGACATTTCGCAGCAAACGAGCTTCGTTCGTTCAAGCCTTGGGTGAAGGCCTATACTGTCCAGTTATCGAATACTGGTGGTAACTCCATTAGCTCCATTTAAAAGCGAGATATAAACTTTCGTGGCATCCCGTTTTCTCTCTGTTTGATTTTGAAGACATTGGATTTCGTTGTAGTAACCTTGATGGCACTGGCATGTGCCTTCATAATGAATCTGCCAGCATGGCAAATGAATCTATCGAGTCCGGGGATAGGTTGTGGTACCACATCATGGCCCCGTTTGAAAGTGTTTCTCTGAATTTTTTCAATATGATGGATTCAATCTCGTCGTCCTTCAGATCATTTCCCTTTACAACACAAGTGTAGGCAGCGATGTGCTCGTTAGGGTCTGAGGTTCCATTGTACTTTGGGATATTGGGCATTTTGATTTTCTTTGGATGGGTTTTTGAGCAACACTAGATATGAATGGCCTTTGTACAAATTTCTTTAAATCTAAACCCTTCAAACTCCGGGGCGGTCCCGAGATTTCATCAACCATTGAATTGTAGGGCTCTACCTTTTTGTCATTAGCTTATGTCTTCTTTTCACCCGATTCAATCCTCTGTGAGGTCCTCCAGCATCTTTATAATAGCGGGGTTGGCTACTGACGTGTTGTTGCTCGACCTTTCTAGTACTTGTTCGACTCGGGGACCGTTTTCAGTGTTACTTTGATTGGAGGTATTTGGTGGCTTTGCAGTTGAGCAATCTCCAACTGTTGTGCCTGCAACATCTCAAAAATGACATGAAGTCTAACCTCTCGCTCCTCCCAAGCTAGGATTCTTCGAGCTTCTTGTTTGTTTTCTTTGCATATACGCCTGTTAGTGGGGGAGCTTATATCAATGTGTTAGGCATTATGTGGTGTGTTATTTGAGTTTCGCAGTGGTACACCGGCTCCTGGAATAACTACACAATTCTCTCCCTGATCCTCAGGACCATTGTTATCATGTGCATTCATTGAGTTGGATATTTTGACCTAAAATCAAAGATTCTAGGACAAGAAAAAGTGTGAAGAATAACTTCATTTTTTCAATAAACTAGCATGAAAACAATCATTATTACTTTGAGCCCCACGGTGGGCGTCGGACTGTTTACCCTGAAAATGGTAATTACAATTAATTTTGATTTTGTGGTTCTAAAAATACGCGATTTATTTTAATACTAGTTGTTAGGTGATAGATGTTGAGTGTGAGCTAGAAAAGTAAAGTAAGAGCAAGAGGCAGTGTTGTTATTCAAACCATTCAGTGGTGAATCAGGGCCTTGACCTGGCCTAGGCTAAGCCTCGAAGTTGAGCTAAGACGTTCGACTGGGGACGGTCGATGAAGAACTAACAGTTCTGAGAGCCTTGAGGGTGGATGTTCATGACCAATGATGAGTAATAAATGAAGAAAAATCTATTGAACCCAATAAATGTAAGTAATAAAATCAAAGGAGCGATAATGGAGAATGTTTAAGATAGAAGACAGAGAATGATATTGTTCTTGTATTAAATATCATGTGCGAAAGAAATGACAAGTGTCCCCCTTATATAGGAGTGGGAATCCCAACATAATACATGTGCATTTATCACATAGATATATGGCTTGTACAATAATTTATCATAAAGATACGCAGTTGGTACATCCATTTAATGTCATGATATAGTCTTGTACTATGCTTGTAGACCTGGTCAGCTCTATCAACATGCTTTGGGTATTTCCAGCTTACCTAACATAGTCACCGATTTGCACTGCCCCGAGGTCAAACATAGGGAACCCTCGGGGTCGAACCTCAAGTTATTCCTCTAGCCTTCCGGAGACGGGCTATAGGCTACTATAATGATAAAAAAATCGGACACTCCCATTTTACATGTATACAAATTCATCATACTAGGTTTTCTTATCTCAGGAGAAAAACTTCATCAGACCAAGATATTTATCCTAGGAGAAAGATTCATCAAAATATGTCTTTTTTTTATTATCTTAGGAAAAAGATTCATCAGACTAAGACTTTGTATCATAGGAGAAAGCTCATCATACTAGATTTTCTTATCTCAAGAAAAAAAAAATCATCAGACCAAGGTTTTTATCCTATGATACAAGGTCTTTTTTTGTTATCTTAGGAGAAAGATTCGTCAGACTAAGACTTTGTATCCCAGGAGAAAGTTCATTAGACTAGGTCTTCTATCTTAGGAGAAAGATTCATCAGACTAAGATTTCGATCCAAGGAGAAAATTCATCAGACTAGGTCCCTTTATTGTTATCTTAGGAGAAAGATTCATCAGACTAAGATTTCTATCATAGGAGAAAATTGATCAGATTAGGTTTTATATCTTAGGAGAAAAATTCATCAGAATAAGATTTTTACCGGAAAAAAATCCATTAGACTAGGGCTTTTTATCCTAGGAGGAAAAATTAGAAAAGCAATTGCAAAATTTATCACACTAGCAAGATAAATGAAGGCAAAGATTTCAGAAACTTCCCTTTTTTGGCTATTCTCTTCTCCATTTTTTTTCTTTTTTTGAACCACTTTCTTTGTACTGTTTTTTTTTCTGTTTCAATAACAAAAATTTTGTCATTTTTGAAAATGGTGGTCGGTTTGTGGCCTTGAGTCTTGGGAAGATTGGGTTCTGCTCAATCAGCTTGAGTCGGTTTTAAGAGACTTTTGCTGTACATCAACCTTGATTGCACACCCGGTACCATTTGCATTTGTGGCTCCATCAGCCCTATCCAAACTGGAGATCTTTGTTTATGTGACATTTTTTATCTTAAATGACTTCCTTCTTTTGAGCAATTTGTCTGTCAGAAAGAACCACCCGTTATTTTTGCTTGTGCCAAGTAGGTTGACAAGGCTTTTTTGGGGAAGCCTTTGCATGAATCCTCAAGGCATGTTAAAAGTAACAACTGAGTGTGCTGGCCAAAATTACTTTTGCAACTAAAAAGCTGATAGCAGAATTTTAAATCTTTTCTTGTTTGTTTTGACAAGGACCGGCTCAGAGAAGGACACAATGATGCAAAGAAACATGTATTAACAAGAAATGGCCCTATCAGGAAGGATAGAAGGAAGAGATATTTTCTTTGCTTTTGTGGATCATGACATGCATTTTGGACTTAACGATTTATCTATCAAACTAATTCAATCTTCCCATTTACCATTCTTATCACCTTTGAAGTTGGACTTGTTTGTGTCAATTCTTTGAATCTGCTTCACGACTCACTTTTGACTAGTGGTGCCCTGGGGGTTTTTCACCGACAAGTGTCTATTGTTTATTCGTCACTACTTACCATTGTCTTATAATGCCTGTGAGGGTATTCACTAGTAAGACTCTCTTATTTTTTTCTTCTTTATTTTTCTTTTTTCTTTTGCTTTCGTGTGTGAGACACTGACATGTTCTATGTCATATGACAACTGTTGCTCATTGCATGTATCTCTTGGCATTCTTGAAGGTTGATCTAGAGGTCTTTCATTGGAAGGCTTTTGGATATGGGTAGGAATAAAGGCTGGCGTGAAGGCTCAAAACAGACTAAAGATGACAATTTTGTATACTTACAACTCTTGGAATCGACTCATTTAAAAATTTAAACAAACTCATGCCCTAGTTTCAGATACTAGGGATTTTTGGATATCTTTTTTTTAAGGAATCAGGTCGAACGTAATTCATATATCTGACCTAACTAATTTTTTTCATCTTTCTTTCTTTTTCTGTGTCTTTTTTTAAATTTTGTCTTTTTTTCAAAAACAATTTGCCTCAGCTTCTATTATCTGAGGGCATGGACTTTTAACAGTTCTTTACTTGTTCATTTTTTTCACTTGAACTTTCTAAGAATTTCCCCTATTTGTACTCTTCGGACATGGACTTTTTTTTTGTTTTTTATTCGTAACTCTAAACTTGATTCCAAAAGAGGGTGGTCAAAGAAAATAAATCAAGCTCAAGGGATAGCGAAGGATATAAAGTGTTTGGATAGAAGAAAAAGGGCCCCTAGCCTCGAAAATGCCAATCATTTTATCTTTTTACGATCACAGCATAAATGAACATGTTTGTCCTCTGGGTGTGTCATGGTCTCAAGACTTTTTCCATCCCTTAATGTAAAACTTTCGAACACACTTCATTTGATTCTTCCTCAAACCCAATATTCACAATGATTTTGAAGGTAAAGATCCTTAACCTCCACGGGTATGACTATTCTAGTTCCACTTAAATTTTACTCGGGCTTAATTCCAAGGTATTTCAACTCTTTTTCATCCTAAAAAGCGTCTTTTTCTCAGTTATCTACTTCAAGCTTAAATCAATTTTCTAAGATCTGGCTAAAAATTATGCATGCATGTCATGTCACTAGAATTAGCAGCAAAAGAACCAAGCATGGAATGAAACAAAAGGATAAACTGTATTTGATTGAGTAAAGGATGGAACGGTTTGACAATAAGAAAAACAACCTAAAATCCAAACTACAACCTTGAAATAACCCAGATACTAAAATAGCAACAGAACAAACAGACAAGACTCACACAGATAAAATAAAGAGATATAAGAGTTTGACTCAATAAAACAAATAAAATGTGGATCAAAACCCTGAAATTACCTAGATACCAGAAAAAACATCAAAACAAGCTACCAAGATTCGTTCCTACTTAGGGGAGAATGACTTTTCAATTGCTAAGCTCGACATTTAGCCGCAAATTTGCTCAACAGAATCACCATAGCCTTCTCTAATTTCAGTTTGCAAGTTCCCAAGAGGATTCTCATTATCTATATCACCAGGAATCATCCCCACAGAGTGTGCATAATCATGTGCAGGTAAAGTATTCTGTATGATATTCTGGATGTCATTATCTTGGATCACATTAGTGTTTCCTGGATCATTCTTTCTATTTCTCTTTTCAAATCCCGACAACTTTTAACATTGTGCCCTTGGGCATTGGAATGATATTCACACCTTTTATAAAGGACAAAGTTTTTTGCACGTGGGTCCACAAATGGATGCAATCATGTCATAATGCTTTAACTTCTCAAATAAGCATGCATACGACTCTTCTATTGGTGTAAAATTATTTGTCAATCTTTGTTCCCCTCTATACATGTGATGACCCAAAGGTCATCTCTTTCTTTGAAAGTAAAATCTGTGTCTCGAGGTCTTAAAAACCTCCTTTTGTTCAACCTTGATTTGTGTGCGTAGTCTGTGCACATATCTGGAAAGCTGTTATATGAAATAGTTGATAAAAATGCTAATTTTTCCTTTAAAATTAAATTTAAGTTGACTTTGATCAATATTTTGGGTAAACGGACCCAGACTAGTGATTTGACGGTCCTAGAGGGTCCGTAAAAAATATAGGACTTGTGCGTGTACCCAAAATTGAATACCGAGGTCTCTAGCTCGAGAAATAAATTTTTGAAAGAAATTGTTTAACTGAAAATATAAGGTTTATCAAAATTTAAAGATGTTTGAATTTGATGGTATTGTGACCATATTTTGGTTCCGTAGCACGGTACATATTTGTTATGGTATTTAAGTTGTGTCTGTAAAATTTGGTAAGAAACGAAGTTCATATGACGTGAATCGGACCCTCGGTTGTGAAATGGAAACATTAAAAGTTCTTGAAATTTTCATTGATTTTGATTCTAAATTCATTGTTTAAGATGTTATTTTGGAGATTTGATCGCACAAAAATTTTTTTATGATGTTTTTAGAGTTATGTGCATGTTTGGTTTGGAGCACCAAGGACTCATGTGAGTTTCGAATAGGCTTCAGGGTGTTTTTGACTTTAGGAAAATTAGGTATGATGGATACTGTTGATATCCAATTTTTCTCTGTACAGTTTTAATTTTAAAAATACTTTGAAAATAGCATATCTATGCATATATAAGTATGTCCAAATATTTTATTATTTTTCTTAATTTTTAAAATATTTTTAAATCAAGTTATTGCTCTATTTTATTCAGAAAAGCCAAATAATTATTTCCAATATGATTATTTTAGTGATTAATTTATTAGACTCTCATATTTACACTAAAATGTAGCTAAGATAATTTTTGTATATTTTATAAATTTATTTAGTATTTTAAGGCTAAATTGCATATAATTGCAATATTAACCTCTTTTAGATTTAATTACATTTATGTCTACAAAAATTAGGTCGAATATTTTTAATTGGATAATTATGTATTATTTTAGTACCTTTAATTTATTTCGAGAAATTATTCTACTATTTTATATAAAATAAATAAAGGAAAAGTGGCTATTTAAAATCTAGCCCAATTGTATTTCGATCTTAGCCTTATTTGAACCTCCAATTGTACCCAATTTTAAACCCAATTACCCAACCCAAATCCTAGTCATATCTGACCCACGACCCAATTAAAACAACCCGCCCGGATCCCCTACCTACACATCAATCCAGGCCGTTGATCAAAATGATCAACGGCCACCACTAACCCTTTCCTAAATTAATTCCCAACTACACCCCAAACCCTAACAATTTTACTACCTATAGCCGCCTCTGAACCTACCTTCTCTCTCAATCGTCACTCAATCCTCTCTCAAACCCTTGCCGCCGCGGTCAACTACCACCCTAAAACCGCCCAAATCAATGTCTTCCAAAGCCATTGGAGACATGTATCCACCTTCTTTGGCTTCTATGTGTTCAAGTAACACAGTTTCAATGCTGAATCCTGGAAAAGATTTGTCCAGACTTTGGCTGATTTAAGTTCTATGGCTGTCTCCGGTCATCTTTGACTTTGTTCCGGCCAGCCATGGATATTCAAGTCTGATTCTTGACTTCTCCTGCTTAGATCGATGATTTTCCAAGCCTTTCTCACCATCTGGGGTTCTCCTGAAACCCTAACCTTCAAGGTTCTTCTGATTTCTTTTAGCTCTATTTTGGATCTGTGTTTGCTCTAAACTTCTGAACGTTTTTCTCAAGGTTTGTTTCAAACTCCACTTTCGAAACCCCTTTATCTTTTTGGATTTTGGTTTTTGTTTAGTTATTTCGAAGCTTTCTTTGATTTTCAACATGTTCTGTTGTGTTTCCTTATGTCGTTCTTTACTGGACTTTGCATGTCAGGAGTCTTAGTTTCTTTTGAGATTTCTGAATATATTTTGTGTTAGTATTTGTCTGGTTTACTTATTTTTCATCTCTAGATTCGTTTGATATTGAAAACCCTAAAATTTTGGGTTCACTCAAGTTCTGAGACTATATGTTGTATGTTTTCTTTGTTCATCATCTCTAAATTTGATTGGTTTCAAAACCCTAATTTTTTTGGGCCTATTCGAGCTTCGGAAAACTGCTTCATCTATTTAAAGTTGCTTGATTGGATTCAAAATCCTTTTTGTTTTAACTTCTGTTTCTCTATGTGATTTGGTTTTTTTTGCAATCATTGAAACTAGACTATACTTTTCATAAGGGCCTTTTTACTTGACCATTTGCATGTTTCTGATACCCTTTTTCTCTATTACTAAGTGGACCTATGTGACTACCATATTTCACTGTCTACTAAATTTGTGATTGTTATTGCGTGTTGTTTCTCTTTGCCATAGTTTAGCCTCACTTGCCTCATGTTTGTGCATTCTATTTATATGCTAAAATAGAACTCATGGTTCTCTCTTTGATTGATTCTGAGCTCCTTGTTTCTGGGCATGATTTGAAAACTTTCCTTAGACATTCGATTCTCCTATTTTTAACTTGGTTTATTTGCTTATTCTTGGGAGCCCGTGAGATTCTCCTTAAATCAGTAATTTCAAACCCTTGACTCCCTGATTTACTGGGAGCTGATTGTCTCCGTATTTTACAAATCTCTTGTGTTCACTAACTTATTTGGTTAACCGAGTAATTTACTGATTCTTCATTAGTTGTTTCCTTAATTGGACCCCTATGTACCTACCCCTAATTGTCTATTCTGTACATGATGCTCTACTTGATTTCTTTCCTTATATATTTTCTGCCCATTACCGTTGGTTGCTTTAACTCCTTAATTAAAGGAAGTACATACACTGATTTGATTTTAATTGATACATAGTTCGATCATTACTACTAAACTATAATTCTTGCCTTATTTTCTACCTGTTTTCAAACTATAAGTACCTCACCCTTTCATTAGCAGGAGAAGGAACACTCTTAGTTCTAAAATCACTTATACTCAGAACATTCTCTCTTACTTCACTACTTCTAGTATGACATATTTATCTGGCTAGAAGGCAAAGCTATATTTCAAAATCTTGGTACCTTGCCTTTACTATATTTTGCTTCTTTTAACTGGTATGTTCCGATTAAAATTTCAGCATCACAACAATATGTTTACTTAATAGTTTTGCCTTATTGTCTGCCCACTGCTTGTGTTTAATTTAGTAGTTTATTCTGGCATGTTGTAATTTCTTTCTTCCTATTCTGGATCTATGTATTAAGTATCCTAAACCCCTACCCCAATGTGTTTGATATTCATGGTTTGTTTGAGGCATGACAATATTAAAGCATTGTTGTCCATGACTCAAACATGATTCCCCTGGGATCATAAACTCTATGTATTCTCTAGTATTGTGTGTTCTGGTGGGCTTATGGGCATGCTAACATCTTCTAGTGTTGTGCATGCCAAAGAAGACCCTTTCCTAAGCACAAAGGCTCTTTGCATTTCCACACCCCTGAACCCCTTTTGTGTGAAATTATCAACTTGTTTATGACTGTTTCCCTCTGAACTTGGACACTTGAAGGCTGGCATTTCAACACTGCACTTGTCCCTATCTGGTGATACAATTTAGGGGTGAGCACTACCCGGAGCCCCATTGAGGCTCTTAGGAAACTCTAACACACTCAAATTGGAGAAAGGTTTTGGATCAATGGTCTTTGAGTTAGTCTATCTCATAACTCAGAGAGGAAGTCATGAATCAGGCTTTCTCTAGTTATACTTTTCTGATGTAATTTATTATTCTGGTTTGTAATAAGTTGTAATAAACATTTGGGGCTGGCTAGTGAAAAAGGGTGGGTAACTATGCATGCAAGGGTAGAAATCATACCTATAGAGTGTTTTAACTTCTACATATTCAAGCTTCACCTAGAAACCATTCCTATATGGTGTTTTAATTTTTGCATAGTCAAACTTCACCTAGAAACCATGCCTATGGGGTGTTTTAACTTCTGCATATTCAAACTTCACCTAGAAACCATGCCTTTAGGAATATTTTAATAATTCAAACTGCATTTATATACCATGTATATAAGTCTTAAAACAAGTTTCTACACTTAGACACCAAGTCTATACGGTTTCTGCAATTAGATACCGGGTCTAAAATCAGTAATGCATAGAATCATGTCTATAGGGATCCTCGAGCAATTCTGATTCGTTTTCATTTCCAGTCAATGTTAGATAGAAAATTAGCAATAGTAGATGCTATCACCTGCAGAACCTGTAACCAATTTATTTAATTTTTGTACGTTCTGTATCTTTTTTAATAATCTATTCCCTCACTGAACAAGTGTAACAAGTATGCATATAGGACTTCAAATAATTCATTTCGAGCCTTACTATTACACCACCTTCTATGTTCAGTAGATATCATGCCTATAGGATCTCGTCTAAAAACTTAGGCAAGCCTTAGAGTAATAACTGTAAACTGAATATGTTTCTATTAATAGTTACAACTAGCAGGCAGGCCTGATTTGGATTTCTTATCTGAGTTATGTAATAAATCAATCTGCCTCAATATTTAAACTCCCTCGTCTTTGGTATATTTTAATCAGACCTAAAAAGTATGTGCAAGTCATGCCAATTAAATGATTTCTTTGTTTAAGGAGGTATATATGAGCCTTTGTTTGTTTATATGCTTTCCCCCCAAAATATGCAATATGTGTTTTGTATGTCGCCTTAGAGTTTTTACCTTTGAAACTTCAAATAATCCTAATATCCCTCTCTTTTAGGATTAGTAGTCGTAAGTGCCTCCGGGACTGATAGGAGTGGGACGGGTAATAGCATTCAATAAGTAATCAAGACCAATCCGCGCTTTAAATACCTTAACGGGGTGGGAAGGTTAGATATGGCTATGATGACCACATGATAATGTCACGTGTAGCCCCTCATTTAGGAGTAATTACCGGAAATTGTGTGAGGTGATCCATATTTTTTATAAACCTAGAAACCCTTTCCTTTATTCTTTATTTATTTTCTTTCAGCATTTTAACTCCTTATTTCAAAAATCGGCTTTTCTAATTGTTCTTTCAAACTTTAATTACGTTCAACAATTATGTGTTGAAATCTCCTTTTATTTGAGCCTTTTCTGCCTATATGCTAATTGCACCTCAATTCACAAGAATTGTCTGGATGGAAACCACACTAGTAGATTCTGATGGGTGCCTAACACCTTTTCCTTAGGATAATTTAAAGCCCTTACCCTATCTCTGGTTATTAAAATCAAACTCTTTTGGTGTCCTAATACACCCTAATCATTAGGTGGCGACTCTTCAAATGCAAACTCAGTTCCCAAACGGAAAGATTTATCCCAACTAATTGGCATAAACACCTTTTCCACGGAAGAAAAGGGGGCCCGATAGCATGGCGACTCTGCTGGAGGATAATTAGGCTTTTACCATTTCAGACTATTATTGTGAATATATTCTCCTTTATGTGCAAATTATTTTTTTAATTCCTTTAAGCATTCAATTCGCTTTTAAATTGCGCAACTGACTTGTCTTTTGTATTTTCCCTTTTCTCCTTTACTACTTCTTTAAATTATTAAAACAGTTGTATTCACTGCTTTCTTAAACTTCAATATACATGACAACATGCCTTCAATTGTTGCACAATCATGCTCAACATCAAATTCCCCTCGTGCCAAACAAATACCATAACAACTCTTATAATGAGTGGTTGCGCTCGTCCGATATTATCACCCCTAAATCCGAAAATGGAATATTTGCGGTAAAACTAGTCGATCAACAATGTAGTCGACGGTTCTGTGCCTTTCCCCTTTGAGTTGTCCGCTCAAGGGTACTAGTCTAAAACCCTATAGAAACCTTACTCTATTTAAACTATGCATGTATCATGGTCAAACCTAGCCGAGTCAGTTATGTTGTCCGCATAATGACTCTTTAAGATATCCTTATCCAAAGTCCCGTGAGTTTCCCTAATACCCAAATAGGACATCATCATGTTCTGTGAATCTATTTGGAGAACTAAATGTTTTTATGCCAATTGTTGATATTAAATAGTCAAGTCCGGTGGGGGTAAGGGTCTAACCCTTTTTTCTTGCAGAAATATGAGGCACGAAGTCCCCAGATTTGGCATGGTCACCAACATCCACTCAAAATTGCTAAGCTGGTGGGAGGATCTTTACTCTAGTGATCAGACCCTTGTTCGGAAATATCTGGGAAGCCTACCTTCTCTCCTGGAAATCCAATACAACAACAAGATCATAGAAGTTTGTACTTTGTTTTGGGATTGTTAGAGGTCCATGTTCCGCTTTGGGGACATGGAAATGACACCCTTACTAGAAGAAATAGAAGGATTGGCCGGTATACCTTGGGAAACTCTAGGTTTGTTAGTTCCTAAGAACCGCAAGGGCAAGGGCTTTCTCAAAGTGATGGGCTTAAAAAAGAATCCAGAACTGACCTGTTTGAATGAATCCTACATCCATTTTGACTAATTGTATGAGAGGTCTGGGCCAGCCTGGATTTGTTCGAGGTCACAAGATCATAGATGAAAAGGCCAAGGCACATGTCAAATATAATCAACAACGCAAGAGGATTCGAGAATGCAAAAGCGAGCACCGTGAGATACAAGAAGCCAACCAAAAGGTGATCAAGAAGTGGAAGGACATTGCTGTCAGTGCCAACAAGCGACTGAGATACTTGGAGCGAGGCATACTGGAGTTGGAGAAGAAATTTCTCAAGAGGGTCAAAGACTGCCAAAATGGTGAGGATAATGAATGCGGACATCTAGCCAAAGACTACCTATTGCTGGGACTTCGTGAGTTGGGAAAATTGCTCGATGGAGCCAGGGATGCCAAATCTAGGAAATGTCCTTCTCGGACGAAAAAGATAGGAGTTTTCTTCTTTTTATGAAATGTAATAAGGTTAATGGCCATTAGTGACTTTTATTTCCTGTTATCTAGTGTCAATTTAGGATTCCTCTTATTTTCTTTCAAAAAAATAAGGCATTTAGCATTCTGAGTTCTCCTAATTAATTTGTCGCTAGACCTACCTCGGGCACAAAGAGGTCCCCAAATTAGGACACGGTTTACATTCTGTACTATTTGTTTGAATGTCGCAACGCTTTTCATAATCCTCACTAAATTGTTACCTTTTTGTTTTTACTTTTTTTTATTTATTCCCCTCCCCAAAGGTTAGTTCGTGCACTCTGGCAACATCATTTTATTCCACGAGATCCAGGGGGCCTCCACCCACTCCTCCTCTCAGTCATATCAAAAATAAGAACAAAGGGAAGATGGAAGATTTGAACAATGCCAGAAAGGAGAACTCAACTGAATGGGTAGAGGTCACTCATGGCCATGGTACACTTGTTCCTAAGGAAAATGCATCCCAAACTAAACAAAAGCTACTGAAATTCCAAAAAAAACTTGATCAGGTTCGTAATCTGGCAAATCTGTCACTTTCCCTCACCACTCCAAATGTTAATTTCCCAAATTCTCAAAACCCCACACCGCCACAATATATCCTGAAGCCACAAAACCACCCCGCTCCACACCACCACTGCAACACCCGCCATACTCCCAACAGTACCCCGCTGCTCATCCCAGAACCTCAAAACTCTACAAATGACCACCACCATAACACCCCCATCTCAAACACACCCGAGTCTCATGATAAAGACTTGCTCATCAGAAACCTAGCCGAAGAACTTAAGAATCTAACTAGCCGAATTCAAGGCGTTGAAGGAAGCAAGGGAATTGAAGGGCTGAACTACGAAGAACTTTGCATACAACTCGGTGTCCAACTGCCCGAGAGGTACAAACCTCCTAAGTTAGAGATGTTTGATGGTACAGGGGATCCAAGGGTCCATTTGAGAACGTACTGTGACAAGCTGGTTGGAGTCGGAAAAGACAAGAAAATCGGCATAAAGCTTTTCATGAGGAGCTTGAAAGGAGATGCTTTATCCTGGTACATTAGCCAAGATCCAAAGAAATTGTCGAATTGGGTAATATGGAGTTCGATTTTTTGGACAAGTTCAGTTTCAATACGGAGAATACGCCAGATGTGTTCTACATTCAGAATCTAAAGAAGAAACCTACAGAAATATTTCGCGAGTATGCTATTCACTGGAGGTCCGAAGTTGCTAAGGTTAGAACTGCCTTAGAGGAAGAACAAATGAACAAATTCTTTGTCCGGGCTCAACACCCACAGTATCATGAAAGGCTGATGATGATCGAGAACCACAAATTTTCTGACCTTATCAAGCTAGGAGAAAGGATCGAAGAGGGCATCAAAAGCGGTATGGTGATGAATTTTGAGGCCTTGCAAGCTACAAATAAGGCCTTAGAGTCAGGAAGCGTGTCCAAGAAGAGGGATGTAGGAGCCGTAATGGTGGCACAAAGGACCAAATCTCCCATCAAATACAAAACATACTCGATGCCTCCACTCACACATAAGCCTACCCCAAACTACAAAGCACCCTCACCCTCTTACCAAACTCCACCACCCACTTATCAATCACATTTACCTCCTACATATTAGCCTACTTCACCCAAATTTTTACCAACTCGCACATGTTTACCAAGCTTACAATACTCAACCGTCCCACTATCAATCCCCTCCAGCATGCCAAAACTTCCCAAGACCTCCACCAAACTTTGACCGAAGGCCTCCGAAACAATATACGGCTATTGTTGAACCTATTGACCAGTTGTACGAAAGAATCAAAGCTGCTGGTTATGTCGCCCCTATCCCTACTGCTCATGGGAACTCCTCTAAATAGGTTAATCCAAATAAATCCTGTGCATACCATTCTGGCATAAAAGGATACACCATTGACGAATGTCATTCTCTGAAAGACAAGATTCAGACTTTAATAACAAGATTATCATGGCAAAGGAACCTGCTCCAAATGTCTGCAATAATCCTCTGCCAGACCACAAGGGTGGAGGCATTCACATGATTGAAATAGAGGATGATTGGAATCCCAAGGGCAATTCGTTTGATCATAGAATGTGATGACCCAAAGAAACCAATAATCACCCTTAATCCGATTGTGGTCTTGATTCAGCCCTCTTGGGATGCCGAGGTAAATATGTTCATCCCCCTTGAGTTTGAGGCAACGTCCACTGAAAAGACACCAGCACCAAATAAGGTTGAATTTGTGTCTCCAGTAAATGCACCTACACCATTAGAAGTTGCAGTTTTATCACCCAAGGTACATGCTCCGTTCAAAGTAAAGATATCCACGCCGATCCTAGTGGCGATGTAGATCATGAAGCATCCCACACAAAGGCTATACCATAGGACTATACAGCCGAGGCAAGAAGGAAAGTCAAGGTTAGGTTCGAAGAGGCTATTATGGCATAGGGTATGATGAGAACTGGTAGAGTTTATACCCCAAAACATGTAGCTGAGTCAAGCAAGCAGGCCCCTAACTGGCCTCCCATAACCGAGACCGAGCCAGATGAACTTTGGAAAAAGATACAAGCCAAGGAATACTCGGTCATCGACCAGTTTAAGAAAACACCGGCGCAAATCTCCATCCTTAAATTAGTATAAAACTTTGAGGCATACAAGAATGCTTTGCTAAGGGTATTGAGTGAGGCATATGTACCCAGCAACATCACCGGCGGAGAAATGGTTAACATGGTAGGACAGGTATTGGAAAGTCACAAGATCACATTCCATGAAGATGAGCTGCCACCGGAAGGGTTGAGTCACAACAAGGCATTGCGTATCACAGCGCAATGCGAAGACTATTTTATCACAAGAATCCTGATTGATAGATGGTCAAGCCTCAATATTTGTTCGTTGTTAACACTAAGGACGTTGGTTAAGGTAATGCATGAGATAAAGGACGGAGCTATCAATGTGAAAGCTTTTGAAGGCTCCCAAAGGTCCACCATTGGAGAAATCAGTCTGTGTTTTCAAATGGGGCCTACTTGGTTCGATATTGATTTTCAAGTAATAGACGTGTCAGCATCTTACCATCTGCTGTTAGGATGACCTTGGATTCATGTTGGTGGATTCATAGCATCAACACTACATTAGGCTGCTGGAGTCGTAGCATCAACACTACTAGTAATTCAATCCTTTGTCTATGCCCTAGGCTCAATTATTTCTTTTAACTTATATCGGAGTCTTCTATAGCTGTATGATTATCAAAAAATATGCTGCCTAGATAATGCTCCAAAATCTTAAGTGTATCCATAACATAGTACTTCTGGATCATTGATTGAATAATTCCTTTTGTTCCATCTCAGCTTTCTTTAAACGTGTGCAATTACTTTTCCTAGTTTTTTTTCCCCTTATTGCGTCGATACTTAGCTTATTTTAGTGCCTGCACTTGCTAGAGTTTTCATAAAACTCATATGATCTCAAATATCACTTTTAAATCTTACTTCCCGTTCATTAGCCATTGTAAATGCCAGTTTCCTTTGGAATGCTTACAATGTTGTTGCGAGATTACTGTTACGCAACCATTTGCTCTTTAGGTTATTGTGCTTAGGCAGAAGCTTTCTTTCTTATCTCCTCAACTATTCTTTCATTGTAGTACTTAGGGAGAACCCTTGACTCTTGTAAAGATATGAGCTTATTATGGACCTTTTTTTATGTCCTTACTTGCCTATAATCATGTGTAGTTGCTTGCTTCCATACCCTTGTGCTTGTATGGTTGCTTTTTGAACTGATATTTTGACTATCTTCCCACTGGCACTTTCTTTAATTTTTGTAACGCTCATATGGTACCTTTAACTACCCCAACTCCTATTTGAATATTTCTCAGATATTACAATGTCATAACTGAGGGGTAAATTTACTATATTGGGTTTTACTATATTTTTCTTGCATGACCTGTTGTCTTGTCTGTATCCTCTTGACTAGCCATGACTAGGCTATCACGCCCCATAAGCGAGGGGCCCAACTGGCGCCCGACCGGGTAGCCCTAGTCAAGCGGACCTGGATGCCTTTCCTATCCACGTGTTACCCCGTAATTTCACTGCTCATTAATCAAAGGAATTAGCCCCTTTTTATATATTTAACACACCATTTTACAAACATACATGGTTAGTTAAGAGGTTTAAAACTTACATCGCCCAACATACAAAATACATATTTACATAAGTTTGCAACCCACGTTCACTGTCTATGGAGCCTCTAAGGATACAAAAGGACGATATAATACTTGCCGGCAACAAGGCTGCGGCTATACCTTACACCAAAAACCAGAACGAGACTCCGAAATAAAAAGTGGCATGAACCACGCAGGGCCCCGAGAGGAAAGGGGCTTACCAATGCAGCTGACGGAAGGTGAAGGGGAGCTACGGCCGGTGGACTGGAGTACCTACTACGGATTCACCTACAATAATAACACGAATGTAGCGCCCCTGGCAAAAGGGACGTCAGTACATTTGAATTATACTGGTATGTATGAACAAACTTGCCCTAAGTAAACTCAAACCATACACAAGTAAAAAGTAGTAATGGAATCAACGATCAAATACACATGAAAGGAAACAATCAAGCTCAACAAGGTTACAAACTCTCCATTTACCCTTCAATATTTTCACATCAATGATTTCACAACTTTTTCATATTTTCATTTCAATAGTGATTTCGATCACTTTCCACCCTTATTACCTCGGCCACCCTTATTACCTCGGCCACCCTTATCACCACAACCCACACCTTATTACTTCATATTGCGGCGCGCAACCCGATCCCACCGAACAATCATAATTCACAAACAATACACAATAACAACAGTACAACAACAACAATTTTCAAGGAACAGCAACAATAATTCCCAAAGAAATTCCATAACCATCAATACCTCTTCCATAATATTCAACGGTTCATATGCAAATTAAGTTACCACAATAATTGCCCACAAAAAGCCAAACATGTTATAACCTCAGTTGTTTCGATTGCATAAATTACGATTTCTTTCCTTCATTTGTTTCTCAACTCTTACCACATAACACGTTCACAAATACACATTCGGTTTATTGCCAATTACTTACACCATTATATCGGGAGGCTTAACCACGGACGCTCAAATCATACAAATCACAAGAATTTCACAATTAATCCACGTAGATGCCACATACCCAAATAGTCCTACACCAAAGAAAGTGACTCTACAAAGGTCAAAGTCAGGCATACATACCTGGAGTCAAATTACCTTTTAACCTCTACTTTTAATTCACCAAATAGTCTAGCAACGTTAATCTAGTGCACAAGTTAACACATATGACTTTGAATTGAAGCTTACAATTTCTACTCAACTTATTTAAGCTATCAATCACTTTATGAACTATCGTTTACTCCTACCCAATTCCTCTTACTAGATTTTAGATTTTAAAAAGACATGTATGAATATATTCAACCATTATTTTCAAAAATCAATGTATGAGACTCCTCCCCCCTTAGTTTACACCTGAAAATCAATGAAAAGGGTTAGGAATTTTACTTGCAAGAATGCGGGTGAAGACAATTACTTTGAAATTCCCCGGCCCGGATAGTTTTGAAGAATATAATTGATGGAGATGACTTTCTCTCTCAAGAACCCTCTCTTCCCTCTCTCTTATTTGATCAGAAAGTATGTTAAAAATGAGGTGTTGGAATGTTTTATTGAAAAGGGGTCGGGTTTGAAAATTTTGAAAAAAATAGGAGCCGAGTCGGGTTTGCTGTCGCGTTTTACGATCGCATAGCAGGAATGCAGTCCGCATAGTGGACCAGAAAAGTCCTTCAAAACTCTGGATGTTCTGTTTCGGTTTACAACAAAAATGCGGTCCACATACCGGATTTGCGGTCGCATAATGCACCACATTTTTTACCTTAAATTTGACTGACACCCTGATTCACTTTGCGGTAAATATGCGATCCAAAGATCAGTTATGCGGTCGCATAATGCACTGCATTTTGACCTCTATTTTAGCCAAACCACTGAATCAATCTGTGGCAGAAATACGGTCAGTATACTAGGTTTACGACCGCATTCTTGACCGCATAATAGCATTTTCTGGAAACTTTTATTCTGTGATTTTTAAACGTAAACCAGTACCAAGGGTCCGAAGCATTTTACAAATCCCTAACACATATTCGGGACTTGACCCTACGAGCTTCTGGGTTTTGAGGACAAAATTTTTACGGGGCCTTACTTCCTCCCCTACTTAAAATCATTCGTCCTCAAATGAGGATCTTGAAAATCAGTTGGTTTTGAAAACATGGTATGTAAATTCCCAATTTTTCACTAACTCCTATATTTTTAGAAATTTTCGCCAGAGTTTACTTTGTAAATAGACACATCCACCTGTCAGAGAGCCCCCAAAACATATTTCCAAACACCATTACACAATTCTTGTTATCCCTATAACATTTACACAATTCATTTCCTCAACATTTGCACATGTTCAATCACTTGTTATTTTTTGCACATAAATTAGTAACTTCAAGGAGTCCCATATTATCTAACCACTTCAACATACTATATGCATTTCAATTAATCATTACCAATCTACAATACCATTAGTCGTTTACTTATCACATGAGTTTTTGTCAAAATTTCATTTACCAAGGAGAGGTTCACATGGCTCAAAACAATCACAACACATACAATTCTTGCAGGACTTGAGGAATTTCAATAGTAAAGCATTTAGGAAGAAAAGATAGGGTGTCTTTGCACAAATTTGGGCACAATATCAGTTTGTTTAGGGATAAGAGTTCGCACGATTTCTACTAGACTTGCTCAAACAGATGGGAATTTTTTTTCATTTCATCCTCCGCTTCCCATGGGGCTTCCTCAACTCGTTGACTTTGCCATAACACTTTAACTGAAGCAACTTCATTATTTCTCAATTTGCGGACTTGCCTATCAAGAGTAGCAACCGGGATTTCTTCATATGATAGATCTTCATTGACCTTTATAGACTCAACTGGAACGATGGTGGATGGATCTCCAACCATTATCTTTAACATAGACACATGGAACGTCGGGTGCACTAAAGATATTTCAGGAGGCAATTCCAGCCTATACGCCACCTACCCTATCATTTGATCGATCTGATACGGCCCGACATAACTAGGACTCAGCTTCCCTTTCTCCCTGAAACGCATGACTCCCATTATAGGAGATACCATCAAGAATACCCAATCATCAACTTGAAATTCCAATTCTCTTTGACAAACATCCGCATAGGATTTCTGGCGACTCTGAGCAGTTTTCATCCTCTCCTGAATAACTATAACTTTTTCCATAGCCTGGTGCATGAGGTCTGGCACTAACAATTCTGCTTCACCTACTTCAAACCACCCAATCGGAGACCTACACCTCCTTCCGTACAATGCCTCAAATAGGGCCATCTGAATGCTGGCATGAAAGCTGTTATTGTAAGAAAACTCTATGAGTGCAAGTGTTCACCCCAATTACCTTTGAAATCTAAAACACAAGCCCGCAACATATCCTCAAGCATTTGATTAGTACGCTCCACCTGACCATCAGTCTGTGGGTGGAAAGTTATGCTGGGATTCACCTGAGTACCCAAACCTTGCTGAAATTTCTTCCAAAAGTTAGCTGTGAACTAGGCCCCTCGATCTGAGATGATAGAAAGTGGAGTGCCATGAAGCCTTACTATTTCCTTGATATACAACTTAGCATATTGTTCTGCAGTATCGGTGGACTTGAGTGGCAAGAAGTGAGTTAATTTGGTGAGTCAATCCACTATTACCCAAATTGAGTCGAATTTGCGCTGAGTGCGAGGTAACCCCGCCACGAAGTCCATGTTAATCATCTCCCATTTCCACATTGGTATTTCCATAAGCTGACTTAACCCACCGGGCCACTGATTCTCAGCTTTTACTTGTTGACAATTTAGACATTTAGATACAAAGTCCGCCATACCCCTTTTCATACCGTTCCACCAATAAGTTTCCTTGAGATTGTGATACATTTTCGTAGAACTTGGGTGCACGGAATACCTATAATTATGAGCCTCCGCCAATACTCTCTACCGAGGCTTATCCACATCTGGAACACATAGCCTACCTGACATTGCAATACACCATCATCGCCGAGTGAAAATGCCGAAGACTTGTTATACAAAACTGCTTCCTTCATCTGAGCCAATGTTCGATCAACAAATTGCTTTTCGTTGACTTCTGCTACAAGTGACGATTCTTCTCCATTATGCACCAAAACATCCCCCTCGTCTGAGGCCGAAATGCAAACACCTAGACTGGCCAATTGATAAACCTCCCAAGCCAAGGGCCTTTGATCTGCTCACAAATGAGCCAAACTACCTATAGACGTTCGACTGAGAGCGTCGGCCACCACATTCACCTTCCCTGGGTGGTACAAAATATTCATGTCCTAATCCTTGAGCAATTGTAACCACCGTCGCTGCCTTAAATTCAACTCCTTCTGCTTGAACAAGTATTGAAGACTCTTGTGGACCGAGAACACATCCACATGGACTCCATAAAGATAATGCCGCCATATTTTTAAAGCAAACACAACTGCCGCAAGCTCCAAATCATGCGTCGGATAATTCTTCTCATGATTATTGAGCTGCCTCGAAGAATACGCCACAACCTTCCCATGTTGCATCAATATACACCCCAAACCAACCCTGGAGGCATCGCAATAAACCACAAACTCTTCCGTGCCTTCTAGCAAAGTCAATATTGGCGATGAGGTCAACCTTGACTTTAATTCCTGAAAACTTTTCTCACAAGTGTTAGACCATTGGAACTTCACTGCTTTCTGCGTCAACTTAGTCTATGGGGAGGTGAGTGTAGAGAATCCCTCCAGAAACCTCCGATAATACCCTGCTAGACCCAAGAAGCTACGAATCTCCGTCGGGTTCGTGGGTCTAGGCCAATCTTTCACTGTTGCAATCTTTTGGGGATCTAACAGAATCCCCTCACTAGAAATAACATGACCCTAAAAGGTAATGGACTCCAACCAAAATTCACATTTCGAAAACTTAGCATACAACTGGTGTTGATGAAGAGTCTGCAAAACTGCTCTGAGGTGATTAGGATGATCCTCCTGGCTCCGCAAATAAATGAGGATGTCATTAATAAAAACAATCACGAAGGAGTCTAGAAATATTTTAAAGACCCGATTCATAAGATTCATGAAAGCTACCGGGGCATTGGTTAGCCCAAAGGAAATGACTAAGAATTCAAAGTGACCATAGCGAGTTCTGAAAGCGGCCTTAGGAATATCCTGTTCTCTGATCTTCAATTGGTGATACCCGGACAGTAGATCAATTTTGTAGAAGAACCTTACACCTTGCAATTGGTCGAACAAATCATCTATCCGAGGCAAATGATATTTATTCTTGATGGTGACTTTGTCGAGCTGCCGATAACCAATACACATCTGAAGCGACCCATCCTTCTTTCTAACAAAAAGAACTGGAGCACCCAACGACCGACCGAATGAATCCCTTTTCGAATAAATCCTTCGACTGCTCCTTTAACTCCCTTAACTCTGCTGGATCCATTCTTTACGGTTGAATAGATATTGGCTGCATATCTGGTAATACATCAATCCCTAACTCAATCTCCCTATTTGGCAGAATCCCTGGAAGCTTATCCGGAAATACTTCAAGAAACTCATTCATGACTGGCACAGACTCGGGGGTAGACACTTTTGAAGTGGTATCTGGTAACCGGACCAAATGATAGATACATCCCTTCCGAATCATCTTTGAAGCCTTAAGGTAGGAAATAAACCTACCCCTCGGCACCACACCATTCCCCTTCCACTTAATAACTGGCTCATTAGGGAACTCGAGTCTCATGACTCTCGTTCGGCAGTCAAGTTTAGCAAACCATGAATAAAGCCAGTTCATTCCCATAATTACATAAAAATCCACCATTCCAAGCTAGATAACATCAGTCGTGGTAACACGACCATATACCGTGACAACACAATTCCTATAAACTCGTGCGGCTGTGATAGAATCACCAACCGGAGTCGATACGGAGAACGGCTCATGAATCTGTTCGGGTTCTATCCCAAAACTTGAAGCGATGAATGTGGTGACATAAGAAAAAGAGGACCCCTGATCAATAAGAGCATAAAAATCAATAGCCTGAACGGACAAGATACCTGTAACAACATCTGGAGAAGACTCTGCACTCTAGCGACCAATCAAAGCATAAAACCGACTGGGTCCACCTCTACCACCCCTAACTGCACCACGCCCTGATGGGGCTGGATGACGCACAGATGATGTGGCGGCTGAAGATTCGGATGACTGAGCAGATCCCCCACCCATGCCCTGACTGGTCGCACGACAGTCCCGCTGGATATGACCTCTCACTCCGCATCTAAAACACACCAGGATATGCAAATAACACGTCTCTGTATGGAATCTCCCACACTTGGGGCATGGAGCACTCCCCTGCTGCTGTGATCTCCCTCCCGAACGACCAGACTGCTGGGGTCTCCTACTGTCTGAACCTAGTCTCATGTAGCTGCTCCGCTGATAACTGTGTACAGATGGTGGTGCGCACGCTGAGGACTGAGCATATGACTAGGATGACCCTGATGGACCTCTTCCCTGAACTAGCCTCCCTGAATGACCCGCTGATCGGGCCCTGGTGCTACTCTCATTTTCTGCCCGTATCCTTAACTTTCTAGCCTCTATGGCCTGAGCGAATCCCACGATCATCCGATAATTCATATCCAAGTTTAAGGCCGTTGTAGCAGCCTCATTCACCACCAAGGTACTAAGGCCCTGAAAGAATCACCGAACTCGAGCATCCATGGTCGACACTAACTGAGGAGCATACATGGACAATCTCACAAACTCCATGTGGTACTCCCAAACACTCATACTACCCTTCTTGAGGACCTCAAACTCAGTGGCACGAGCTTACATCATCTCGGAAGGCAAGAAATGGTCCATAAATGCATCCACGAACTCATCCCATCTAGCCGGAAGCCTTCCTTCCCCATGGGAATCCTCCCACATATTGAACCACGAATATGCTTCTACCCTCAACCTGTATGAATCCAACTCAACTCCCTCCGTCTATGAGGCCTTTATCACTCGAAAGGGCTTATACATTTCATCAAGAAAATCCTGCGGATCGGCATTAGGGTCTGAGAACTCTGGAGGGGCTAATCGCATAAACTGGGTGACTCTGGAGCTGGCAGAATCTCCCTGTCCGCTGGAGGACGCAGGGGCATCATGAGATCTCTGGGCCTGAGCAGCCCCTAACCGGGTCAACATACGGATGGCTCCCCTAAGGTCCCCATCAGAAACCCCGGGATCGAAAGCTGGAACTGCATCAGAATCAGGAATATCGGCGGGAGGGATGATACCACCCTCCACCGCAGCTGGAACAGGAATACTTCGATATGGAATGGATGGGTTATGTAGATTCAAGACCAGGGAGTCACTCTTACCCACGGCATCGGGTTTATGATTCTTAGCCTCACTCGGGGTGGCATTAGCCCCAAGGACGAGTCTAGCTCCCTTCTTAGGTGCCATTACTGAAATTTTTTGGAATAGAGCACGAGTTAGACATAGATACATTCACGTCTCACTTCACCACACGATATAAAATTACAAAGAAGTGGGTAATTTCCTAAATGTCCATGCAGACCCCCACTTATAGATGTGGTCGACAACACACCGACAAGTAGGGCTCTACTAGACACGGCTCCGAGACATCCTAGGGCTCTTTTAAAACCTTAGGCTTTGGTACCAAGTTTGTCACGCTCCAAAATCGAGGGGCGCGACCGGCGCCCGACCAGGTAGCCCCAGTCAAGCAGACCTGGATGCCTTTCCTATCCCATGTGTTACCCCGTAATTTCATTGCTCACTAATCAAAGGAATTAGCCCTTTTTTTATAATTAACACACCATTTTACAAACATACATGGTTACTTAAGAGGTATACAACTTACATTGCCCAACATACAAAATACATTTTTACATAAGTTTGCAACCCATGTTCACTGTCTATAGAGCCTCTAAGGATACAAAAGGATGATATAATACTTGCCGGTAACAAGGCTCCGGCAATACCTTACACCAAAAACTAGAACAAGACTCCGAAATAAAAAGTGGCATGAACCACGCAGGGCCCCGAGAGGAACGGGGCTCACCAATGCAGCTGACAGAAGGTGAAGGGGAGCTACGGCCGGTGGACTGGAGTACCTGCTACAGATCCACCTACAATCATAACACGAATGTAGCGCCTCCGATAAAAGGGACATCAGTACATTTGAATTGTACCGGTATGTATGAACAAACTTTGCCCTAAGTAAACTCAACCCATATACAAGTAACAAGTAGTAATGGAATCAACAATCAAATACACATGAAAGGAAATAATCAAGCTCAACAAGTTTACAAACTCTCCATTTCCCCTTCAATATTTTCACGTCAATGATTTCACAACTTTTTCATATTTTTATTTCAATAGTGATTTCGATCACTTTCCACCCTTATTACCTCAACCACCCTTATCACCACAACCCACGCCTTATTACTTCGTGTTGTGGCACGTAACCCGATCCCACCGAACAATCACAATTCACAAATAATACACAACAACAACAGTTCACAAAGGACAACAACAACAATTCTCAAGGAACATCAACAACAATTCACAAAAAAATTCCATAACCATCAATACCTCTTCCATCATGTTCAACGGTTCATATGAAAATTAAGTTACCATAATAATTGCCTACAACAAGCCAAATATGTTATTACCTCAGTTGTTTTGATTACATCAATTACGATTTCTTTCCATTATTTGTTTCTCAACTCTTACCACATAACACGTTCACAACCACACATTCAGTTTATTGCCAATTACTTATACCATTATATAGGGAGACTTAACTACAGACACTCAAATCATACAAATCACAAGAATTTCACAATTAATCCACGTAGATGCCACATACCCAAATAGTCCTACACCAAACAAAGTGACTCTACAATGGTCAAATTTAGCCATACATACCTGGAGTCGAATTACCTTTTAACCTCTACTTTCAATTCACCAAATAGTCTAGCAACGTCAATCTAGTGCACAGGTTAACACATATGACTTAGAATTGAACCTTACAATTTCTACTCAACTTATTTAGGTTATCAATCACTTTATGAACTATCGTTTACTCCTACCCAATTCCTTTTACTAGATTTTAGATTTTAAAAAGGCATGCATGAATATTTTCAACCATTATTTTCAAAAATCAATGTATGAGACTCCCCCCCCCCCTTTTAGTTTACACCTAAAAATCAATGAAAAAGGGTTAGAAATTTTACTTGCAAGAATGAGGGTGAAGACAATTACTTTGAAATTCCCCGGCCCGGATAGTTTTGAAGAATATAATTGATGGAGATGACTTTCTCTCTCAATAACCCTCTCTTCCCTCTCTCTTATTTGATCAGAAAATATGTTAAAAATGAGGGTTGGGGTGTTTTATTGAAAAGGGGTCGGGTTTGAAAATTTAGAAAAAATAGGAGCTTAGTAGGGTTTGCGGTCGCGTTTTGCGATCGCATAGCAGGAATGCAGTCCGTAGAGTGGACCACAAAAGCGCTTCAAAACTCTGGATGTTCTATTTCGGTTTACAACGAAAATGCGGTCCGCATACCGGATTTACGGTTGCATAATGCACCGCATTTTTTACCTTAAATTTGATTGACAACCTGATTCACTTTGCGGTAAAAATGCGATCCGAATATCAGCTATGTGGTCGCATAATGTACTGCAGTTTGACCTCTATTTTAACGAAACCACTAAATCAATATGTGGCAGAAATACGGTCAGCATACTCGATTTGCGACCGCATTCTGGATCGCATAATAGTATTTTCTTGAAAGTGTTATTCTTTGATTTTTAAATGCTAAACTAGTACCAAGGGTCCGAAGAATTTTACACATCCCTAACACATATTCAGGACTTGACCCTACGAGCTATAGGGTTTTGAGGACAAATTTTTCACGGGGCCTTACATAGGCTCTTCCTGAATCAACTACTAACTACTCGTTGGCCCATTCTAATGTCAATATTCCGCGGAATATTTCTTGGGTTATTTCTTTGGTCTTAACTTAAGTCTCGCACAGGATCCTTAATTGCCAATAACATATCGGGTAGGAACCCTTAATTCTTTTCCTTGACTTCGTTCTTGCATAATGTTCTGGAATCATAGCGTATCTATAACATTTAGGTAAGTGCAATCTCATCCCTTCCTTTTATCATTCCATATTCCGCCCCTTTAGGGGAGTACTAAGATTTGGAGCTACGACGACATCCATATAGATGTTTTACCTTTTCATCTTTGGCATCATTTCATATCATCGATGAACCTTACTCGCCTTGCAGTAATCCTTCCATATCAAGGATAGCAAAATTCTTTAGTCACGAGGGTGAAACTTAATATAACTGGCACATACAGTTCCTTAAGCTGAATATTGCTCACATTGCTTGCTGTAGGGAAGAGTTTTCCTGAATGACTATTCTCTGAATTTCCTATGAATCTTCTTTTGTCGTCCATTCTAGTATTGGCAGAACAAAATCTAAAATTCTTTTGATGGCGACTATCAGTAGTTACTCAATCCCGAATTCATGTTTAGTTTATCTTGTTCACCAATCCATACTGGTTCTATTACTCTAGGGTCTAACTTTTCCTTTTGCTAATCACACTAGAGTTATGAACTTATTTCTTGAAATGAGGACATGATTGTATGGTGTATGCTCTTTTGTTGTCCTAACACTTCTCGTTTCTTCCTTCACTTGACTACAGATTTTATAATATTGTCATCTTTTGATCTACCGTTGTCATCCGTGTATCACATCTTACTCATAATGCTTCATTAACTCTTTTCTTATTTCCCTCTAACATTTATGCCTATCACTTTATTCTAAAAATTTATACAAGACATTCTTTTGCTTTTTGTTTCCCGTTGCTCCATCCAATGGCTCTTCAAGTTGCTTAACGTTCTCTCTTGACTAGGGATGCGAGCCAAACTAAGGTAATATTTATCCCTTCATGGATTATAGTGCATCTATTATTAGTACTCATATCTGGCTGCACTATTTCAGAGTGCACCATCTAGGTGTCTCATGAAGAGATCTATTAGGCATATTTGCAATATCCTTCGAAAATGTCACCGATACAAATAATTCGTCCATCGTATCTTCTTATACTACTTCTATTAATCCCCATAGGGGCAAATCTGGAATGAGTAAGAACAATTATATATACCTCTGTTACTATTGAATATAACTCCAAAATGTTATATTCCACTACCTCAATTTTAAATGTTGTTAACCTTTAATAACTGGGCGCCTCATACCCTTCTTCATCTTGCTTCTTTTGCTTGTTGAAACTTGTATTTACCTTCTTAATCTCTAATTGTCTTTCACCATAAAAGATGGATAGACATTCTTGCCCGAAGGCTTCTTATCAGGAAGCTTACACCTTTCAGTACACCCATATTTACTTATCATAAGCATGATACGAAGTCGAGTTCGTCTAATTGAACTCTTTTACGGCTATATCTCTTATCGATCATCTTTCTTAACGTAGGAATTGTCTTATTACGAATAAAAATAGAAGCTCGGGACTTGTATTCTTATAAGTGAGCTCTACCACATGATCTAGAGTAAGAAGAAAAAGTGACAGACTTAAATGCCCTGTAGCCACCTGCTTATAAGTGTGGTGCACGACACACCTATAAACAAGACTCTGCTAGATACGGCTTGTAGACTCTCTAGGCCAGAACTGCTCTGATACCACTTTTGTCACGACCAAAACCGATGGGCCGCGACGGGCACCCGGTACCTTACTCGACCGAATATCAACGTAACGTACATTTCTTATTGCATCATCATATACACATGACATATGGGCCTAATAGGCCAACATAATCATTTATAAACTCAAAACATAGGCCGACAAGGCCGTACAATCTTTTACGTATACGACATATGTCTACAAGCCTCTAAGAGTACATAAATATCCTAATGGTCGGGATAGAGTTCCGCCATACCAAACAATACATGTCTGAATCATACTAACCAAACAAGTAACTCCGAATCAAATGGAGCACACCAATATATTCCACTGAGCTGGTAGCCTGCTTGGATGGCTCTTGACCTGTCTATCGGGACTTGCGGGCATGAAACGCAGCATCCACAGGCAAAAGGAGCATCAGTACAAATAATGTATCGAGTATGTAAGGCACATAAATAAGTATACAAGGGACATGGAAGAAATATAGAGTACATGACTCAACCTGTAAGTCTGAATAACTTTGTAAATCATAAATTACATTTAGCGTCATGTATATGCGTATGAATGTCATGTCGTGCATAGGTACATGTTTCATAACATCATCAGCCTCTGAGTGTATCCCATCATATCATATCGGCCACTGTGGGCAAAATCATCATCGTATACCACCTGATCCGGTGACGGTGCGTATATAACGCCATAACCTTTCCCATATCCCATATTTATATATATACATACATATATATGCGTATATAATGCTGTTTCAATTATATTTTAGCTGTTGTGGGCAATATCATCATCATATACCAGCTGATCAGGTCGTGGTGCGTGTATAACGCCGTAACCTTTTCTCATATCCCATATACATATATTTACATATATACGCGTATATAACGTCATCTGATCATGGGTGAATGCATATGTATAAATGGCTGAAATGCATGAAAAATATATAATAATCTCGATATTCCTTCCGGATAAACTTTTTCCAATTGCGTATTATTTTGAGACCTAAGAACAGAAGATAATAATAATTCTCACGGGGAATCAAGAATATAAACACCCCTACAATTTCTATGAATAGAGTAACTTATAGAAGACTATATATTTGCTCGTTTCTTCAGTATAATTTGGATCATGCCAAAAGAAAAAAGTGATAGCCTTAATATATCTGTTCCTGAAATTATTTAAATGAATCTGCGTCTGCGAAATTTACACTTGAATTCTTGGACGAATTTGTTCTGCTCCTAGCGTTTTTGTGTACTGGATTTAATCTCAGTTGTTGAACTATGAAAGTTTGCTAGTCTGTGTATTAAAGGCAGAAGCTTAAGACTTGTAACCGAGTCTAGACGTACTACTCATTTCTTGACCAAAAGAGACCAAGCACTTAAATGTTGAGCAAGCTTTTAGAAGATGACTCATTCTTATGAGTTATGTGATTTACACGTTACTTTAGTATGAAGCATATATGACGATGAGTCATATGCTTAAGTGGTACTCTACTGCCACGTTTTTGGAATAAGTTTTTGTTAATTTTTTATCCATTTATTAGTCAATAGGGTAATGTCCCATTTCTTGGTAATTAACCAATTATTCAAAAAATTGAGAATTATTCCCATTTAAAATATTAATCACTTTTCACATACTTTATATACATTTCGAGCATGGTCATGTAGTACCTTGCATGTCACTAGTCCATATATAACGGGTATTTTAGCTTGGGCCGTACTTTACCCCAATATGCCAACTTGGACGAAAAATTCATTTTCTTTGACTTGCTTCACCTTTCACCTTTACAAATTTATTTATCACTTATAAAATAGCATAATCCTTATAATCTCCAAATAATCTGCCTTACGACAAATCCAGTGTACAATACTACATGGTGCAACATCGTCGTAAGTTAATACTGCGAAGTGTAAAATTACAGTAATGTAATATTGCTGGGTAGAACATTGTCGTACTTAATACTTCTGGACATCATTGAAATATATTACTGCAGAGGATGACAACATCGTAACATATTATTGCAGAGCATAATATTATCGTAATATAATACTGCGGGACGTAATATTGATGTAATATTGCGGGGTGTAACATTCGCGCTCGCGATATTATTCATGCGATCGCGATGAATACTGTCGCCCAGCATTTAAACACAGTAGCAAAAATAGGGAATTAGTCCCTTTTTTTATATTTTCAAAACTAGATAGCGTTGAAGCGATTTTTAAGAGGTAAGTTCTTCCCCAAAGTATTGGTATATGATTCCAAACCTTTTTCTTTCAATTAACCTTTACATTTCATCTATCTACATCCACAAATCTAAATTTTTTATGTTATAAATTGGGAATTTGGGTAGTGTTATGACTTTTTGAATAATAAGAATTTAGACCTTATTTTGGGGTCGAATTTCGAAACTAATTGCATACTCGGGCTCGTGGGTGAATGAGTGATAAAAATGATAGAAATTTGGGGGAAATCATAGAAAATTTATAATTTAGCATTAGAGTTGAATTCTTTAGCATTTATTGATGTTGTTAAAATAATTTGGGTTAGATACAAGTGAATTTGAAGTGGAATCAAAAGGAAAAGCGGTATTTGAGGCTTGAGTTTGGTCGTGGAATTGGAGGTAAGTGTTTGGTCTAACCTTAGCTTGAGGGAATAGGTGTTGTGTCTTATTTGCTATGTTTTAGTGTCGAGTACGACGTATAGGTGTGGTGACAAGTATCTATATGTTGGTGTTAAGCATGCCCGTGAGTCTCATTTAACATTGTTCTGTTTTTATTATGTATTGTAATTATTGAAATTGATGATTAATATTGTGGCATAAGGCTTATAATAAATTCTTGGTAGTTGACTATTGTCGAGTATTGGTTCTAGCTGAGGTGTATTTTTGAAGTAATTGTTGAAGCTAGTTTGTTTATAGCTGATTCCCTTGCCGGTATCATATTGTTTCTGTTGTTGACTCCCTTGTCGGGACTGTATTATTTCTATTTGATGTTTCTATTGTGGATTCCCTTACTGCGATGTTATCATTGTATTTGTTTGGGTGAGGAAGAGTGTAAATCTGTCACGACCCGGATTGCCCATCATCGGGAGTCGTAATGGCGCCTAGTAACGGAGCTAGGCCAGCCAAACTTTAAACATTCTTTGATAAATCTCAACAATATGAATATACGGAAAATAATTAAATAAGAGCGGAAGATTTTAAGTTTAAATAAAATGAAATCAAAATGCAAAAGTTTAAAACATATCTCTACCCAAAATCTGGTGTCACTAGCTCACAGACTACTAAATAATGCTACAAACAAGTCTGAATGGAAATACAAAATGTCTGTCTCGGTACAAAGAAAACAAACTAAACATAGAAAAGGACTCTGGCCTGCGAACGCCAGCTAGGATACCTCGAAGTCCCTGGACTGAAGTCAGCTCTCGGTCGAATAGGCTACTGCTATGGTCCAAAAGCTGCTCCGGCACCATGATCTGTGCAAAAAGAACAGAAGTGTAGCATCTGCACAACCGACCCCATGTGCTGGTAAGTGCCTGGACTAACTCAGGCGAAGAAGTGACGAGGCTAGACAGGACTATCAAAACAACCTGTGCAGTTCAATATCTATATATGCAATAGAAGGCAAGAAATACCGAAAACTAAACAGTTAACAGAGAAGGGAAAAACATGTTGGGGGGGAGGGAGTACAATCCGGATATAAAAGTCATCAACTTAAATAAGAAACAGGGCACAACAATAATTATCAGAGACGAGAAATCCAACAGTTGCACGGCATCAACCTTCGTACTTTTACTCTCATCCTCACCCAAAGCAATCAAACAAAATGCACGGCATCACCCTTCGTGCTTTTCTCACATAACTCTCATTTCATGGCATGGAATGACCCTTTGTGCATAATATAATCAACAATGGCACTGAATGAACCTTCGTGCAAATATAATCAACAATGGCACGGAATGTCCTTTCGTGCATACTATAGTCAACAATGGCACGGAATGACCCTTCGTGCAAATATAATCAATAATGGCACGGAATGACCCTTCATGCAAGTATAATAAAAAATAGCACGGAATGACCCTTCGTGCATTATCACTCTTTCTCACCCAAACAGCAATCACAACCAAACGGGCGAGGGGAATAAACAGTAATGAAAAATGTCCCGACAAGGGAAAAACACAATTAAACAACTAAGTCCCGGCAAAGGAGCAATGATAATAACTTTCACATCCCGGCAAGGGAGATAATTGATATACTCAAGTCATCCCGGCAATGGATTTAATCACATTTCTTACCAATTCTTTTATTCTTTACTCAATAGTATTTTATCGTTTGAGCCAACGCTCCAAGGAATTCACAATTCATAAACAATCCTCAAACTTCTCACATTATCTAGAAAATCATTAATTAGTTTGGAAGAGTCCCAAATATATCATGAACAACTAACAACAAAGACCCACGGTCATGCTAGATACCGGTGTATAGACACTCGTCACCATGCCTATATACTGTACTCAATCATTTACCAAATAGCAATCAAAAAAATACTCTAATCCTATTCCCTCAAGCCAAAGTTAGATCAAACACTTACCTCGGTCCAAAGAATAGCAATCAACTCTCCAATACCACCTTTCCTCTACAGTCCGACTCCGAAACAATGGTATCTAGGCATAATTAATTCAAGGATATCAATTAGGGCTCAACAACATAATCCCATAGCCTAGAAATGAGTTTTCTAGCATTCTTCCAAAAATATCAAAATTCGACACCGGGCCCACATGGTCCAAACACGAGGCTCGGACCAAAACCCAATCACCCATAACCCCACGAGTTCAAATATGTAATTTTTTTTAAGATTCGACCCCAAATTGAGGTTGAATCACCCAAAATTCCCAAAGCCCTAGTTCTACCCAAAACCTCCATTTTCTACCTTGAATTCATGATTTAAGGCTAGGAAATTAGAAATTAGAGGACGAAATTAAGAGGGGATGAAGTTATAAACACTTACCCAAGAAGCTATGGAGGAAGAGGAGCTTGAATTTCGCCTATGGGGTGTTGGATAATGGAGTCCGTGTGAAATAATGGCAAAATCCCGAAATGGGTTCTGTTTTTAAGATTTAAAAATTCGCTGGCAAAAATTCCCTTCGCGTTCGCGGGGAAAAGGCCGCGTTCGCGAAGTGTAAGCTGGGGTCTTCATCGTGATCGCGTAGAAGGAAAAGGCTGGGGTCCTGGGTTTACTCTACGCGAATGTGTAGGTATATACGCGAACGCGATGAAGACCTCAGATTTTGACTCCGGGCACATGCCCGAGTCCCATATTTTTCTACGGACCCTCCTGGACCGTCAAATCACGGATCCGGGTCTGTTTACCAAAAATGTTAACCGAAGTCAACTTTAACCATATTAATATTAAAATTCTTCAAATTTTTCGCAGATTTCACGTATTTCAACATAAAAGCTTTCCGGCTGCGGAAGCACGGAAAAAGGGAGAAATACGGTAATGACCCTTTGGGTCGTTACAAAAGCATGAAGGGTGATGCCGTATGTGAGATTGTGAGAGAGTGTTAATGCACGACGGGTGATGTCGTGCCGATATTGTGAGCACTAATGCACGAAGGGTGATGTCGTGACATATTAATGATATTAAAAGCACGAAGGGTGATGTTGTGCACTTATTTTTATGTTATTAATTCCGTTGCTTTAAGTTTGATATTTACATTGTCGTCTTGCTTTATATCTGTTATTCTTTGATACCTCTTGTGAGCATGTGATTTTTTTCCTATATGAAATACTCCTACAAAATCACAAGAAAATAGATTTATCTGTTAATTATTTGCAATTTTTAGGAATTTTTGCAGGATTTTCTTAATTATTCGCATTTTTTGTGCATGTTTAATTTTTATTTAAATCATGAAAAAATATTAAAATATCAGGCATTTCATTTGGGATTTGTTTTTTTTATTTTTAGAATTAATTAGTAATTATTTATTTTAAGGAAATTTAAAAATCACAAAAATAGCTCATTTTTACATTTTTATCCTTTAATTTTTAGTTAATTAATTTTTTCTCTTTTAATTTAGAACTAAGTGATGTCTATAATTTTTATAATTATTTAATTAGTTTAATTTCACATTTTTAGATAATTTAGGATATTTAATTAAAAAACTGAAAGAAGAAAAGAAAAGGTGAAAGAAATAAGGATTTATTCGTAATGAGGTTTTTAAATTAAGTAATTGGGATGTTTAAATGCAAAATCCATTCCCAAACCTTACTCAGATCCAGGCCCAAACCCAACTTTGCCCGGTCCAACCCCTTCTTATGCCAAACTACGCAGTTTCAGAGGCGTTTAATCCCAGTCATTGATCTCTATTGATTAGATGGTTGGGAACTGAGGCTTTACTTGGTATATTACTATCCAAATGGAGACCACCCACCCCCATCGAACACTCCTCACTTCACCTTTTTTCTCTCCAAAGAACAAACCCTAGCCGCCTAAGTTTTCCACACCTCCTCCGCCGCAAACCACCGTCGGAAATTGCCTCACGGCGGTTTCGGTGGTCTAAAGCTTCCCACATTTACACCACAGAACCCCCTTCACCTCCTCGATCCATTCCTCCAATTATTTTCCTTCGAATCAATGTAAAATTTCTCGGATCTTTAATCGAAATTTAGGTTCTAAACCCTAAATCGCCCAAAAAAGCTCAAATTCATACCATATAGCCGTCAACCTTCCTTCATCACTGTCTCACCATTGGTTTCCCAAATATCCCAGCCAGGCTCCTCGAATCTTAAATCTCAGATTCTTGGAAACCTGATTTTCTCCCCTTATGATTTTTTCGGTCAAAGGCTGGTCACGTGAACCAAAAATATCCATTATTCGACTGTTCTCATTAAAGAACCGTAGATTAATGGTAGTTCAAGTTCAGCTTTACCTTGATGAAGCATGGTCAGAATTCATGGTTGGTCCCTTTTTATCCTTGAAAAAATGAGTAATTAGGTAATCTTTTTTCTATTTTCTTTAGTTTTTCTTTGTATTTAACTAAAATCCCCTTCGTGTTAATGGTCTCTGTCTTAGCTGCCTGATTTACATTTTATTCTCCTTTTCTTCTACTGTCATTTTCATTCATTGCATGTCCTAGATTTTATTTTGCCAAGGCTTAGCATTTTAATTCTTGACAACTCGCTTATTTTATTCCTTTCGTGTTTTCTCCTCTGGCCAATTTGATTTCATGTATTAATTAGGTAACTAGGATAGGATTAAAGTTTAATTGATTGCTTACTTTAGCTAAATACTGATTTTTTTAGTTTCAGATTCAACCTCGTTTAGTTAAAATAAATTAGCTTTGATTTATATTTCTCCTTGTATAAGCATGATTAAATCTGTTGGAAGCCCAGTTTCAATTACATCAAACTTGGATTAATTAGAGTTAATTAGATAAGTAGTTATTATTGATTAATTGATTAGCTTTAAGTTTGAGTGAAATCAGCATGTTTTTAATTTGATTCTTGATACTTTCTCATTTTGTTTGGCATTATTTAAAAATCAATAGAACTCCAGGGACCTAATTGAACAAAAAGGTTTAGGTAAAAGTTACAATAAGCAGACTTTAGAAAGCCAATTTAGGGTTTTTCTAATAAAAAATATTAGGAAAGTTATACAGCACAAATGTCCTTATCCTTAGAAAATATTGGTTTTGGATAAGGAAAAAAGACGGACAACTGTGCAGAAATACTGTACTATTCTGCGGTAAAAGAATTAGATCAGAATATTCTTTTCTGGATGCCATTCTTTGGGCACCCTATATAAAGAAAACCTTCCCTTACACACAGATTTTACACAGATTCAACCTTATTTTCTCGGCACAAAAAACTCTAATTTCTTTCCTAAAAAGTAAGATTTTAGAAATCTTGAAAACTTCAAGTATTCTCATTTTTTCTAATTCTTTGCAAGATTGAAAACATGTTTTGAAAATACAAGATTTTTCTATATCCTTAGCTGGACTTCTTGGTGTTAAGCTGGTTTTGCTTTGGATTTGATCTCTTGGGTTGATTTATGGGATTTGTTGCTGCTGGATCTTGCTGTTTTTCTCGGCCAGTTTATTTCCAGAAATCTTTTATTTTCCTTGTTATTTGGCTGATATAAGATACACCTTTGGACTCACATGTTTTGTTTGGCTTCATTTAGCCTTTTTTTTTTTGTAATCTTTGTCTAGATGTTTGAATGAAATGATCTTGGTTGTTAAATATCTCTATCTTATTTGTTCTTTGTCACAATGATTCTCTTTAAAATTTGTTTCATTTGTTACATCACCAGCATGCCTAAGCATTTTTACTTAGCTAAAATTCTTATATGTGTTGTAATGGTTTGATCATGAACTCCTAATTGTTGAAATAGCCCCCTTTCAAATTGCTCTTCTAGTTAATGTTAAAATTACATTGATTCATGGCTTTCTTATGTGTACTAATGGCTATATTGTCACTGTTATTTTGCGTTGGTATGTAAGATGGCCATAAGGCCAAATAATCTCAAGGTTGAAGTTGAAAATGTAAATTTGTGAGAGGCAGTTCAATAGTTGTTCTCTTGCAAGTCAATACATTATAGGAGAGGACCTGAGGGCAGAAGAGAAACCAGAAATTAATTTTGACTATTTTACTACTCTTTTAGACAGTACCATAATAATTTATAAAAAATGATATTTTGAATATTCTGGACTTCCAGCAGTGTAAATGGACTATTATACCTCTTTAAATTCAGTTTTCTTTTCTTTGGCATGTGTAGTATACTAGTATTAGGCTACAACAATTAGACCGTTTATTTTTTTTATGAACATCTACTATGGTGGTAACTTAGGCTGCACTTGCAAATAGGCCCAAGTCTTAGGTTCATTCAAGCAAGTTTGACCTAGGCCATTGGGCCTGGGCAGGTGAACTCAACAACTTGGCCCAACTGTAGATGCTTTTCTTTCACTAATTACAAATGAATAATTTAATGTATCTTGCAAATTAATGTAGTGAAATTAATTTTCAAACTAGGCTTGTGCTTCAATTTTTTTTTAAGAATGACTTCGTTTTAGTCTTTTTCACTAATGCATATGCCAAATGCAAAGGGTAGATAAGCATAATTAGAAAACATATGCATAATTGGGCCCGCCTATTATAAGCCCCAATCTGGGCAAACCTAGTTTAAGGTCAAAGGTCACGATGGCCTTTGAGGTTTTCTCACTTCTAGGCTGATTTGAAGCCCACTGCCTTTCGGACCACTGAGAGTTGATCATGACCTAATGACCCAGTGGGCCACTGCTGGTCCAATTCCCTTCAATCAATTTAGATCCAATACAAATCCCCTTTTTTTAGTAAAAATTATTTGTGACGTGCCATTTTCCTTTAAAAATGACCTACGGCCCTCATGTAAATATTAATTTAGTATTAAAATAACCCTAAATAATCGTAATTTTATTTAAGCACGATTTAGATTATTACTGTGATTATGTATACGTTCGCGTAATATAATTACAAATTTAACTCTAAAGTTAATCCGAAGGATGCGATCGCACAACTTTAACCAAACTTTTCTTAATAAAATCAATAAAAGCGTTACTAATCATGGACACATTCGCGTGACATAATTTTGACGCGCCAAAAGGAAAGAGTATACGTACGCGTAACTCAATTCTTCATATACGAATAAATAAAGTGATTAAAAGAAGTAAAAGGTAAATGCAAATAGGTCCTATAAAGTAGTTGTTAAAAAATTTAAGCCAAGTAATAATCACTAAGCAATCGTGCTAGAACCACGAAACCCGGGAAGGCCTAACACCTTCTCCCGGGTTAACAGAATTCCTTATCTAGAATTTTTTGTTCGCAGACTATTTAAAAATAAATCTTCCTCGATTTGAGATTTTAAAAAAATGATGACTTGGGACACCATAATTTATTCCAAGTGGCGACTCTGATTAATTAAATAATTACATTTCAAATAATGTCACTTCAATTGGAAAAACTCCCTCATACCTCCGAGGTAAAAAAAGGAGGTGTGAAAGCTCTGGCGACTCTACTGGGGATAAGAACCCCGAACTTTCGGTTCATGGTTCAAGAATTCGATCTTGTTAATGTGATTTTATTTGGATTTATTAATTGTTGATATTACTGTATTTTATGGACCTAATGTGCTAATTGCCATATATTTACTGCTTTGATATTACTTGAACTGTATTTAAATGGCTTCTTACGCGTCTCTTTTTAGTCTTCTAAAAAATAGTGCTCACGTTCGCGTGGCCTACTTTTCTGTTAGAGTTATACCCAAATAAGACGGGGCTGGGAAAGTAACAAGGCGGGGTAGACTTTTGTACTCCCAATAGGTTGCCCCTCCTCGACTCGAGTTTGTTCGCTCGGGTAAGCCAGGTCTAGAACACTAACCCCATGTTTTAAACCTAGAATAAAACAGTCTCATATAGGATATCTAGTAGGAACGATTCTTTGCATCACGTGCATTTGAGCTTAGGGACTCAACACAGGGGTTGATGCCATCTATGTAACGACCCCACCGGTCGTTTTGGGCACTTATGCTCCTTTCTACTATTTGACGTATTGAATAGCTTCATACGATGAATTATGACTTCTATGACTTGTCAGTTTTGATTTTTCAATGATTTCAGAGTTAGTTCGGTGGAATGAAAGTTAAGGTTCAAAGTTTAAGTTTAAAGAGTTGACCGGAGTCTGACTTTTGTGCAAATGACACCGAAATGGAGTTTTGATGGTTTTAATAGCTCCGTATGACAATTTTGGACTTAGGAGTATGTTCGGATATTTATTTCGAAGTCTGTAGAATAAATTGAAGAATTTTGACATAAGTTGAAAAATGGAATTCAGACGTTTGACCAAGAGTTGACTTTTTGATATCGGAGTCGAAATTCAATTTTGGAAATTGGAATAGCTTCATTATGCCAGTTATGACTTGAGTGCAAAATTTGAAGTCATTCCGGATTGATTTGATAGGCTTCGGCATCGAATGTAAATTTTAAAATTTGCTTATTTCCGTGAAGCTTGAATCGGGGTGTGATTTATATTTTATTGTGGTTTGGTGTGATTTGAGACAACAACTAAGTTTTTATGATGTCGTAGGAATTGTTGGTTAATTTGGTTGAGGTCCCGAGGGCCTCGAGTGGATTTCGGATGGTTAACGGAACGTGGTTTAGAAATGTTTTAACATGTTTCTTCAAGAATAAATGATATCGGATTAATAAAATTATCTCTAAATTTAGTTTTGATTGAAGAATTAGATCCGTATCGAAATTTCGGATCCATAGCAAAAAGAATCGTCCAATTCGGACAACGTACGAGAGAGTTATGCCCATTTTCGTGTCGGGAAAAATAATCGCCCATCGCCAGCACCCAGGTTAGCGCGGAACGCCATCCATGGCGCCGGGATTTTTTGGCTACTGGATCCAGTGCCACAGGCAGCGCCCGGCGCCACCTGTGGCGCCCGAATAGTAAAATGCTATAAAACGGGGGTTTCGGCCATTTTTACACATTTGGAGCTATGGAGCTTGTTTTGGGCGATTCTTAAAGGCAAACTTCACCACAAAACTTGGGGTAAGTGTTATTAACTCCCTTGTGATTATATTCCGTGAATTAATCTTCATTTTGGGGGTTAGATTATTTATATTTCAAGAGAAATGACGGAATTTTCTAAAATTCCATCCGGAGTCGATCCAGATGATTTTTTGAAGATTTGAACATCGATCCGGAGTCGGATTTATGTAAAATTAGTATGGTTGGACTCGTAATCAAATGGGTTGTCGTATTTTGCAAGTTTCGTCGGATTTCAATTTGTGGGCCCCACTATCAAATTTTTGAGCGGAGTTGAGAATTTTCATAAATTGGTAAATTTTAATAATTAGAGTATGTTTTGATTAATTTGCACATTGTTTGACTAGTTTTAAATCGTTTGTCTTGGAATTAAGGAGATTGGAAGTCGTTCAAGGATTGATATGCATATAATGGGATTTTCGGAGTATTGTTAGCTTACTCGGCATTGGAGTCGGCTTGTTCAAGATAAGTAGCTCTTTTAAACTTAGTGCTGAGGATATGAAATCCCGAATTATGTGTTATGTGATTGATGTTCAGGTGGCGCACATGCTAGGTGACGGGCGTGTGGGCGTGCACCCTGTGAATGGTGACTCTGTAGGTTCCAGGACACTGTGTAGTGGTCCAACTTTGTTGATATCTATGTTTTCACCATGTGATAAGTAAATTGAGTTGATGTTTTAGGCTTTATGCCGATAGTGTTGGGACCCATAATAGTCGTTTCTTGCTGTTATCTCACTGATTTCATACTCAGTCATATTCATTTATTCATATTATCACACCTCCTTGTTACCTACTACACCCTGGGAAGGGCGTAATAATGGGAGTTTATCCAATTAAAGGACAATCGAAATGGGGTTCATTTATTAAGAGATTCAGAGTCGCCACTTGGGAGATTTATGGTGTCCCAAGTCACCGGTTGAATCCCGAATCGAGGAAAGGTTTGACTCTGTTTAACAGTCCGCGAACCAGAAATCCGGATAAGGAATTTTGTTAACCCGGGAGAAGGTGTTAGGCATTCCCGAGTTCTGTGGCTCTAGCACGGTCGCTCAACTGTTATATTTCTCTTAAATTATCTGATTTTAATATATGTTGAACCTATGTGCAAATTTATTCTTTGACCGCTTTTATTCAATTTTTTATAAGAAAGTTTGAACGTCGTTTAAAACGAGTGTTTGAACGGCGTCACATGAAATGCACCCGCAATCCGAAACACATTTTATCCAACATTTTAGGATTTGGATTTGGGTCACATGAAATGTACACCCGAGTTTAGGAAGATAAAATTATTAAATGTCGGGCCTAAAGCTACTAGCGTACTATTAACTTTCTGGGAGGCCAGGAAATTCACTAAGTGGCACATCGCGAAATCTATGTATTTTTATATATACATTTGACGAGGGCCCCGCAATTTATTCATTCGTTCAGCGAGGCTCATCTCGTTTTTTATTTAAAAGGCAAACTTTAAAAGCAACTATAATTTTTCTATTTTTGTTTATCTATAAAAAATAAAACAAAGGTCCTAATTAATTGTTATTAAGAAATCCCATAGTCTATCAGTTAAACACTAATCGACCAAATGCCATTTCAACTTTAGGTTCAAAGAACAAATCCATATGATGGACCAGAATTCTCGACAACCTTAAGTATTTGGGCCTGATATAATCCCACGTTGGAAAGGGCAGAACCCGCCGTATGGCAAGACTGAGGGAACGAATCCCTGAAGCCGGGTAAGCCACAAGATTGTTTACTAATTGACTTATTACCGATTTATATATCATGATTTTATGGTGAAGCAATGGGTTCGTTTTGCTTTGAACAAATAATCAAAAAGAGCTGCTTACAGGCGAGCTATTCTAACATACAGAACTGTAACAAATATTAATTTCCATAACCATTGGAATCCTTGAAATCACCTTCACTTGTAAGCCATACTTTCTTCTTTAGCTTCCAGTTATTAGAGTAAACATGACATGAGGTATTCAAAATTCTTTTTGATTACAAATTGAAAAGAAAAGAAACTACTGAATGTTCATCTTATCGTTGAATTACTTATTTCGAACATATTTACAAAGAAAACAAATGATAGGCAACTAGCTGAAACTTAACCTAACCTATTCTACTAACTTAAAATGAAACTAATTACAACTAACTCTCGAACTAAAAAAGAAAACTCACATACACTTGAGATAGAACATTTAACAGTCCATGCTAATAAAAACAATCTTCAGTTCATTATCAATTTCAGTCCAACCAGTACAAATTCAAGCAAAGGTCTTAATAGTAGTAATAAATCAAATATTCAGATACAAAGATCAGAAAACTGAATCAAATTAGATCTCATGCTTCAATTACAGGTTCATTCTTCACATTTCAACTCACAATTATCAAAGTCTAGCTATGTACCTGGAAGATTGGAACACCAGTAAGAAGAAAGAGGAGATCAGCTACAGCAATAGTTCCTGCAATCAAACAACAGTTCACAACAGCAATCTAAGTCAAATTCAAAGCCTAAAAGAGTTTGGAAAACCAAACAGGATTGATAGAACAGCCCCAAAAAATAATACCAAAACTTAAGTTTGAACTTGGGACTGAAATGCAAACAACTAGCTTTTCTTTTTAATGTATCAGTGACCTTTCCTTACTCTCAAACTGAAATGATTAACAACTTTAGATCTCCAAGAAATGATCTATCCAACTCCTAAAATGATGTTCCTCTGTGTGTTCAAGTTCTGAAAGTTGATAACTTTCAGAATTCTCTCACTCTCAAAAGAAAACTCCTCTAAAAAAAACTGACTCGGGACTCTCCAGACTGATAAAAAAGGGCTCCCCTTTTAAAGATTTCCAAACTCACTCTTAGTATTTTTCAAAAGTGTTTTTCAACTTTCAAAACTATCCCCTCAAGACTGTCCAGGTCTGCTCTATATATACCCAGAACCAGGCCCTTTCCAGCTCTCAGGGGCACTCAAACTAATAAGAAAATAATCTGCCCATCAACTCCCTGAAACCACATACTACATGTTTCAGTATTTTGTTCAAAAGTTATGGGTGACTTGTTTTTTAATTACCTTCCTTAACCCTTACCCATACCATTATGTTTTGTTCCCCACTATTAGTAAACAAGACATTAGTTTAATGGTTATATTGGTACCTTGCTGTCAGGTCACTCAAACTACCTATTTCAAAGCTTATAAAATTCCCAAATTACCCCCTGATGCCCTGAAACTACTGTCCTAACTTAAACCCCTTCAATCTGTATTACACCATATCAGCTATAACCAATTCCTAACAATAAACCTAACAATTATCTACACTGATTCCTGATTAATCAGTTTTAGTTGAATCTGAACCAAAAAACACATTAATACTAAGCAGAAACTCAACAGAACACTGACGCTGAAGCTAAATCAATCATCACATCAATACTAAGCATCAAACTCAACAGAATATCATTATATTTCAAATCGTCAACTTTCAATGACAGTTCAAAATAGTAATTAACTACGCACGGAATGAATTAATCCTAAACCACAGCGGCATGGAACATAATTTATTGACACACAATACAGGGCCAATTCGAGATAAATAGCAATACAAAGAAAAAACAAAATCCAGAATAAACACAAAGCATTAAATCCTAAACAAAAACAAGAAAGGGGTAGAAGTTGAATTTACTGAACGAAACAAATCAGAAAGAAAAGGAAAACAAAATGCTAAAAATAAACCCCAGGACTCACTTGACGAACTGGAAAATCAAAACTTTATTGTCCTAACTTTGAACTCGAAACTCCCATTTCGAATTTGAGATTGGAATGAACCTTAGTTGAATGTTCTCGACCGAGAACATACGACTAAGGTTGATTACAACCTCAATTTTGTCCTATTTTGTATTAAAACTAGAGTTAGGGTTTTCAGTGCTAGTTCATTTGAATTAAGATTCGACAAATTATAGTCCGATTCGAGTGAAAGTGGTCTTGTATTAGGAACGAGGGTGGCCAAATGGTCAAGGGGTGTGATTTTGGGTGTCATCGGATGACCTAGGGTTTTGGACAGATCTTTTGATTGAAGATTCGAAGAGTTTTGTCCTGATTGGAGGGCAATGGAGTGTGGATTCGTGGAGGGGAGGGTCAGGTGGTCAAGGGGAGTTATTTTCACGTCCATCAGAGCCGGCGTCATCGGGTTTACGGCGAAGGGATTTGATGGCGTCTAGGGTTTCGAGGGGTCGCCTATGAGGTGTTTGAGAGAGACGATGGGGGCGAGGGGGGTTTGGTTTGGGGGGCAGGGTATGGTTTGAAGTATATATATGAAAGGGTTGAATGAATCCAGGCCATTCGATCTGATGAGATCAACGTCTTGGATCCATTCATTAATGGACATGACGTCGCTTTGTTTACCTCGAGACTGCATTGGTCTTTGGACGGGAATGGGTCGGGGCATGGGGGCGATTTGCAGACGTCGGATCAAATGAAATGAACGGCCTGGATCAACAGGCTTGAAACGGCGTCGTTTCTTCGATGCTGGGGGCAGACTGGACCGTTCGATCTTAGGAGATCGACAGTTCAGATTCTCAATGCCCAAACAACGTCATTTTGGGCTGGTCTCAGGTGGACTGGACTGGTGCGAGTACTGGGCTGTTTTGGGCCTGGTTTTCTAATTCAAAATTGGCCCTAATCCGAGTTTTCTCTTTATTTTTCAATTGTCTCTTTTTCTTTTTCCTTTTATTTCCTAATTTTAAAACAAAAATCCTAGATTAAATTATAAAACCAAAATTATCTTAAAATACTAATTAACTCTAAATAATAATTGTGACACATCATTAAGTACCAATTTAAAATAGAATCACACAACTAAACCTTAAATGCTAAAAATGCAAAGTACATATTTTTGTAATTTTCATTCTTTGCAAAACAAACTTAATTACTCTTAATTGTCCTAAATGTAAATGCGACATATTTTTGTATTTTTCATTTAATATGCACGGATACAGGCAAATAATGACATAAAATACCACAAAATTTCACAAAAAATGCACACAATAAAAATGACAATTTTTGTTTTGATTTCTTTAAGAGTAGTTCATATGGGGCAAAAATCACGTGCTCACAGCTGCCCCTCTTTGCCCGTAAACACGAAAGATTTTTCGTTTAAAGACAAAGTGAGTGGATACGAGCGATTTTTGCCCGTTTGAACACTACGTGTGACGCATTTTTCTTTTGGAAAGATTTGACCGAACCTTTGCTTCAAAAGGTCTCCTACACATCCTTGGCTAAAAAGTAATCAGGTCAATATAGTTCGGGAGGTTTTGATAGCTGGGACTACTGTGGAACTGTGATTTTGTTGTTACTGCTGTTGTTGCTGCTGCTACTGCTTACCGAACTCCTTATTACACCATGCTAAAAATAAATTAAGAAGCTAGACTAAACTAGTCTATGAATTATAAAATCTTATGTAGATCTTCAACTTGCTCTTCCTGTGTCTCTTGTTGCCTTGCTTGCTCTTGTGTTTCCTCTGATGTTTCTTTATTTCTGACTTGACTTGTATTCTCTCTTGATTACCGAACTCGAACTGCTTATTTCCTTCTTGTGAGCTTCGAATTACTGTTCCTTCGGAGCTTGAACTACCTTCTTCCGACCACTGTTGCCTTCCTTCTGATTTATGAATTTGGATTTATGCTGGGGATTTTTGTTGTAACCTTCTGCCCTCCCGGCGGGTTGCTAACTTCTTGAATTAAAAAGGTACTCCTTTCTATTCTCCAGGCTGGCTCCTGACCTCAACTATAACTTAAAAATACAACGCCTTTCCGCTCTTCAGGCGGGCTCCTAACTTCAACAACAACTTAAAAATATAACGCCATTCCGATCTCCAGGCGGGCTCCTGACTTCAACCACAACTCCAACTACAACTTAAAAGATAATGCCATTCCGATATTCAGGCGGGCTCCTAACTTCAACAACAACTTAAAAATAAAACGCTATTCCATTCTTCAGCCGGGCACCTAACCTCAACAACAACATAAAAATATAACGCCATTCCGATCTCCAGGCGGGCTCTTAACTTCAACCACAACTTCAACTACAACTTAAAAGATAATGCCATTCCGATCTTCAGGCGAGCTCCTGACTTCAACAACAACTTAAAAATAAAACGCCATTCCGTTCTTCAGGCGGGCACCTGACTTCAACAACGATTTCAACTACAACTTAAAAGATAATGCCATTCTGATCTTCAGGCGGGCTCCTGACTTCTTCAACAACTTAAAAATAAAATTCCATTCCATTCTTCAGGCGGACACCTGACCTCAACAACAACTTAAAAATATAATGCCATTCCGATCTCTAGGCGGACTCCTGACTTCAACAACAACTTAAAAATAAAACGCCATTCCGTTCTTCAAGTGGGCACCTGACCTCAACAACAACATAAAAATAAAATGTCATTCCGTTCTTTAGTCGGGCACCTAACCTCAACTATAATTTAAAACTTCAAATACAATTTAAGAGGATAACGCCTTTCCCTTCTTCAGTCAGGCACCTGACTTCAACAATACCTTAAAAATAAAACGCCATTCTGTTCTTAAGGCGGTCACCTAACCTCAACAACAACTCAAAAAATAAAATGCCATTCCGTTCTTCAGGCGGGCACCTGACTTCAACAACAACTTAAAAATAAAACGCCATTTCGTTCTTTGGGCGGGCACCTGACCTCAACAACAACTCAAAAAAAAAACAAAATTCCGTTCTTCAGGCGGGCACCTGACCTCAACAATAATTTAAAACTTCAATTGCAATTCAAAAAAATAACTCCTTTCCATTCTTCAGGCGGGCACCTAACTTCAACAACAACTTAAAAATAAAATGCCATTCCGCTCTTCAGTCGGGCACCTGACCTCAACAAAAACTCAAAAAATAAAACGCCATTCCGTTCTTCAGGCGGGCACCTGACCTCAACTGTAATTTAAAACATCAATTTCAATTTAAAAAGATAAAGCCTTTCCGTTCTTTAGGCGGGCATCTGACTTCAACAACAACTTAAAAATAAAACGCCATTCCGTTCTTCAGGCGGGCACCTGACTTCAACAACAACTCAAAAAATAAAATGCAATTCCGTTCTTCAGGCGGGCACCTGACTTCAACAACAACCTAAAAATAAAACGCCATTCCGTTCTATAGGTGGGCACATGACTTCAAATACAATTTAAAAAGATAACGCCTTTTTGTTCATCAGGCGGGCACCTGACTTCAACAACTTAAAAAAAAAAGCCATTCTGTTCTTCAGGCGGGCACCTGACTTCAACAACAACTTAAAAATAAAACGCCATTCCGTTCTTCGGGCGGGCACCTGACCTCATCAACAACTCAAAAAAATAAAACAACATTCCATTCTTCAGGCGTGCACCTGACCTCAACTATAATTTAAAACTTGAATTGCAATTTAAAAAAATAACTCATTTCCGTTCTTTAGGCGGGCACCTAACTTCAACAACAACTTAAAAATAAAACACCATTCCGCTCTTCAATCGGGCACCTGACCTCAACAACAACTCAAAAAATAAAACACCATTCCGTTCTTCAGGCGGGCACCTAACCTCAACTATAATTTAAAACTTCAAATACAATTTAAAAGGATAACGCCTTTCCCTTCTTCAGGCAGGCACCTGACTTCAACAACAACTTAAAAATAAAATGCCATTCCGTTCTTCAGGCGGGCACCTGACCTCAACAACAACTCAAAAAATAAAATGCCATACCGTTCTTCAGGCGGGCACCTGACTTCAACAACAACTTAAAAATAAAAATTCATTCCATTCTTCGGGCGGGCACCTGACCTCAACAACAACTCAAAAAAATAAAACAACATTCCGTTCTTCAGTTGGGCACCTGACCTCAACTATAATTTAAAACATCAATTGCAATTTAAAAAAATAACTCCTTTTCATCTTCAGGCGGGCACCTGACTTCAACAACAACTTAAAAATAAAATGCCATTCCGCTCTTCAGTCGGGAAGCTGACCTCAACAACAACTTAAAAAATAAACCACCATTCCGTTCTGTAGGCGGGCACCTGACCTCAACCACAAATCAAAAAATAAAATGCCATTATGTTCTTCAGGCGGGCACCGGACCTCAACTATAATTTAAAACTTCAATTGCAATTTAAAAAGATAACTCCTTTCCATTCTTCAGGCGGGCATCTGACTTCAACAACAACTTAAAAATAAAATGTCATTCCGTTATTCAGGCGGGGCACCTGACTTAAACAACTTAAAATAAAATGCCATTCTTTTCTTCAGGCGGGCACCTGACTTCAACAATAAATTAAAAATAAAACGTCATTCCGTTCTTCGGGCGGGCACCTCACCTTAACAACAACTCAAAAAAATAAAACAACATTCCGTTCTTCAGACGGGAACCTGACCACAACTATAATTTAAAACTTAAATTAAAATTTAAAAAAATAACTCCTTTCCGTTCTTCAGGCGGGCACCTGACTTCAACAACAACTTAAAAATAAAATGCCATTCCGCTCTTCAGTCAGGCACCTGAACCCAACAACAACTCAAAAAATAAAACACCATTCCGTTCATCAGGCGGGCACCTAACCTCAACTATAATTTAAAACTTCAAATACAATTTAAAAGGATAACGCCTTTCCCTTCTTCAGGCAGGCACCTGACTTCAACAACAACTTAAAAATAAAACTCCATTCCGTTCTTCAGGCGGGCACCTATCCTCAACAACAACTCAAAAAATAAAATGCCATTCCGTTCTTCAGGCGGGCACCTGACTTCAACAACAACTTAAAAATAAAATGTCATTCCGTTCTTCGGGCGGGCACCTGACCTCGACAACAACTCAAAAAAATAAAACAACATTCCGTTCTTCAGGTGGGCACCTGACCTCAACTATAATTTAAAACTTCAATTGCAATTTAAAAAAATAACTCCTTTCCATTCTTCAGGCGGGCACCTGACTTCAACAACAACTTAAAAATAAAACGCCATTCCGCTCTTAAGTCGGGCACCTGACCTCAACAACAACTCAAAAAATAAAACACCATTCCGTTCTTTAGGCGGGCTCCTGACCTCAACCACAACTCAAAAAATAAAATGCCATTCCGTTCTTCAGGCGGGCACCTGACCTCAACTATAATTTAAAACTTCAATTGCAATTTAAAAAGATAACGGCTTTCTATTCTTCAGGCGGGCATCTGACTTCAACAACAACTTAAAAATAAAATGTCATTCCGTTCTTTAGGCGGGCACCAGACTTCAACAACAACTCAAAAAATAAAATGCTATTCTGTTCTTCAGGCGGGCACCTGATTTCAACAATAACCTAAAAATAAAACGCCATTCTGTTCTTCAGGTGGGCTCCTGACTTCAAATACAATTTAAAAAGATAACGCCTTTTCATTCTTCATGCGGGCACCTGACTTCAACAACTTAAAAATAAAAAGCCATTTCGTTCTTCAGGTGGGCACCTGACCTCAACAACAACAACAACAACAACAACAACCCAGTATAATCCCACTTAGTGGGGTCTGGGGAGGGTAGTGTGTTCGCAGACCTTACCCCTACCCTGGGGTAGAGAAGCTGTTTCCAAATAGACCCCCGGCATCCTTCCCTACAAGAACTTCCCACCTTGCTCTTGGGGAGACTCGAACTCACAACCTCTTGGTTGGAAGTGGGGGTTGCTTACCATCAGAGCAACCCCTCTGAGCACCTGACCTCAACAACAACTCAAAAAATAAAACGCCATTCCGTTCTTCAGGCGGGCACCTGACTTGAACAACAACTTAAAAATAATATTCCATTCCGTTCTTCAGGTGGACACCTGACCTCAACTATAATTTAAAACTTCAAATACAATTTAAAAGGATAATGCCTTTCCGTTCTTCAGGCGGGCACCTGACATCAACAACAACTTTAAAATAAAATGCCATTCCGTTCTTCAGGTGGGCACCTGACTCAACAACATCTCAAAAATAAAATGCTATTCCGTTCTTCAGGCGGGCACCTGACTTTAACAACAACTTCAAAATAAAATGCCATTCCGTTCTCCAGGCGGGCACCTGACCTCAACAACAACTTAAAAATAAAATGCCATTCCGTTCTTCAGGCGGGCACCTGACTTCAACAACAACTTAAAAATAAAATGCCATTCCATTCTTCAGGCAGGCACCTGACTTCAACAACAACTTAAAAATAAAACGTCATTCCGTTCTTCAGGCGGGCACCTGATCACAACAACAACTCAAAAAATAAAATGCCATTTCGTTCTTCAGGCAGGCACCTGACCTCAACAACAACACGAAAATTAAAATTCCATTCCGTTCTTCAGGCGGGCACCTGACCTCAACTATAATTTAAAAATTCAATTGCAATTTAAAAAGATAACGCCTTTCCGTTCTTCAGGAGGGCACCTGACTTCAACAACAACTTAAAAATAAAATGCCATTCCGTTATTCAGGTGGGAACCTGACCTCAACAACAACTCAAAAAATAAAATGCCATTCCGTTCTTCAGCCGGGCACTTGACTATAACTACAACATGAACTGCCTTCTATTGCCATTACCTCCTGAACCGTCTAACTTGAATTATCTTCCTCCAGAACTGCTTCCCTCAGAACTTGTGTTGTCTCCCTCCTTCAAAAACTACTTCCCTCAAACTGCCGGGGATAACACTTTTTTTTTTCTTTTTTTTTTCTTTTTTTTCCTCCTTTTAACTTGTGTTATCTTCCTTCTTCCTCAAGTGAGTATCTGACTTCAGGAAAATTTTCAAAATGAAAGAAAATTTTTCTTGCCCCAGTTTGACAACTTTCCTCGTATCACACCTTTTCGCCATCAATAACATTTCCTGCCCCTCTTTCAAATCAAAGAAAATTCGGTCAGTTTAAAGTGTGGTGGTTGGTTGTGATGCTCCTGCTTGGGATGGTTTTCCTTTTCTCTTTTTCATGCTCTGCGTTGTCCGGCCATCTTGAAACTTGGCTGATAACTTCCGCCTTTCTTGACGACTCCTTATTCACAAACCTCTCACCGTTGTTTTCCACTTTTATCCTCTTATCTGGCCCCATATATTTTCCATGGCAGCTGATCTCACTTGAAGATATTGCATGTTCTACTGACGAACCACTTTCTTCGTCATTCGTGTCACTGAAAAACAATTTCTCCGTTCAGACCCAATATCTTCTTTTTGTGGCATTTCTCATGAACTGGTATTTCCCCGACCTTTGAGTCTCATATGAAATCCCAAATTACGTCCATCGCTCTCCGCATTGTTCTTTCTTGATTTGTCCACTAGCCTTGGCCTTGAATTCTATATCCTTCGAATTCTGCTGGGGATATCCTTCTTGACACTGGTCCACCCTTTTGTCAACCTCATCATAGAATATACCTTTGATTCATTCACCCTGGCCCTCCTCTTGTTGCACTGTCCATGAATGGACCGATCCTGGGTATTTGCACGAATCTCAAAGCATGTTGACTATTACCAGCTCAGTGCTCTTTTGTTGTCCTTTTCTAACTTATACCACTTTGATGTACTAGTCAGATCTCGTCTTGCATAATTGGAAAGTTGATGGAAAATTTTGAAGTCATTTCTCGCTTGTTCTGACCAAACAGACTCAGAAAGAGGAAATGGACAAGATAAAAGAACAGAATAAAAGATAATGAAAAATATGACTCCTAACAAGAAAACTATGAAGTAGAAACCTATCAGACGTGGATACCAACTCTAATGGTCATGACATGCACATGTGGTCTATCCGCCGTCGTTAATCGCCTTTCACAATTCCCGTATGGTGATTTACCTTCTGATTCTCAGTCCTTATTCGACTTGTAATGCCCAAAGGGTTTTCACTAGCAAGCCTCTCTCATTTTGGTTTTTCTCTCAACTTACAATCGACTCATGGTGCATGTGAAGGTTTTCACCGATAAGACTCTCTCATATTATGATTTCTCACAGCTTTCATCGTATTATGGTGCCTGTGAAGGTTTTCACTGGTAAGACTCTCTCATTTTCGTATATTTCTGCTGGAGATTGGGGTGTTACCGATAAGACTCTCTCATTTTATTTTATTTTTGCTGGGGACCGGAGTGTTATTCTCGACTTCCATTTGCCTGACTTGGCATCTTTTGAAGACTGATCGGAAGGCCTTTCTTTGGACCGTAATGTGAGATTTTGGATAGGCTAGAAAGAAAGGGTATTTAAGGGCTCACAATGCATCAATTTGGGTTCAAAATTACAACCTTCAGAACCAGATTTCTTTATATCAAAACTACTTCTGCCCTAGTTTCTTGCTTGGGGATTTTTTGATTTTTCTTTTTTTTGTTACACTATGACCGAGCCGTGAAGCACCTATCTATCCTCTTTGAGGAATCAGGTCAAACGTAGTTCCCAATTCCTTGTTGTTATAGTCTTTCTTTTCACTTGTTTATTATTTTTCTTTTATTTTTTTTCTTTTGTTGTTTTGTTGTTTTTGTTGTTTTTTTTTTGTGTTTTCTAATCTTTGCTACTGATTCCGAAAGGGGGGTATGAAAGAAAACAAATAAGGCTCCAAAGGGGTAACGAAGGATAAAGTGTTTAGGTAGCAGAACAAAATGCCTCCGTCATTTCAATCTTCAAAATATACCAAGTACAGGCAACGCCATTAATCAGACATCGTAACATCTTCTGCTCGTGCCTGACTTGATAACCATACACACATTCGCCCTTTCCACTTGTCAATTTTAAAGCATTATTGGACCACACTCTCACTCTTATTATTTTACCAATTTTGGGCAAACTTGTCCTTTAATTTCCAGTTGATGCGGCATGAAACATAAGGTTTCTTTATGTTCTATCAACCTCGGTTTCACATGGCTCGGGTCATCAAATGATCTCAATATGTTCTTATTTCCCTTAAGTGCCCCGATCATCTTCCAATTGCTTCATGATTAACTTTTAAGATTAGGCCAAAATTATGTGCGCATGTCATGTCACTAGAATCGATGCTGAACAAAAGACAAAACAAAAGGATAAAAAGAACTAAACAAAGAAGACGACTGGAGGTAATAACAGACCGGAATTTGCATTAGACAAACGGTGAAACGGTTTGTATAACAAAACAAGCAAAAAAATTGGAGTACAATCCTAAAACAAACCTGAACAATACTAGACAGGCCTACAATCCTAAAAGAAACCTGAACAATACTAGACATGCCACCACGACTAAAAAACCTAGACAAAATGAATGGATAATAGGTTTTGACACAAGACAATATCCGGATTACAACCCTTAGAATAACCCAGACAACAGAAATGACAACAAAATTAGCCACCAAAACTTCTTCCTGAATGACTTTTCATTTGATAAGCCTGACATTTAGCCACAAATTTGATTATCAGAATCACTATGGCCTTCTCCAGTTTCAGTCGGCAAATTCTCGAGTGGATTATCATACCCCTGTGTCACCAGGCATCATCCCCACAAAGTGTGCAGCGTCATGTGCAGGTAAAGGATTCAGTGTAATATTCTGGGTGTCACTGTCTTGTCTCACAATCAAATTTTCCTGGATCATCTTTCGGGCAGGCTTCTCAATGTTTGCCAGAAGATCAAACAAATATGAGTGGTGCTCTTGTTGTGTAGCAAATTGTGACTCATGACGAGGCTCTCCTCGAGCCCCGGCCCATGCCTGACACATTACAGTCATTTTCTATTCGGATATTCTATTTTCCTCAACCACGGTAGACTCTAGATGAACCCTCTGACCCTGAGTCTCTTTAGCATTTGCAACAACTTCGATGTGAGTTATCATTCTTTCTCGGATCTTGTGTTGTCCGCTTGACACAAACCGACCACCCCAAGTTTCTTTACGATTCGAAACAAGACATTGTTAGAATGGACTCAGTCAGTCTTTTTTTCATTTGTTTCTTCTTCATTTTTTTTGTGGTGGTCGAATCTTATGTGGATTGCCTACGTATCATGTTCCCGCATGAATCAGGCCGTACGTAGTTCTGGCATAAATGACAAATGACTAATTAAAAAATTGGATTTTTCTTTTTTCAAGTTTTCCATGGAAGAAAAAACGTATTTACTACGACATGTTTTATTACAATACTAACAGACTCAAAAAGATTCTAACATCAAAATGGCAATGCAGCCTAAAAGTTATTAACAGAAAATCATCACTGTTTTCCCAAAAATTTCATAAAATATCCGGTCTTGTCAACACGGCCTTTCAGCACTTCAAAGAAGATTTAAAGGCTGTGTTTTCTAACCGATAAAAAATCTTGAGAAATGAAAAGGCGGTCTTTTTTGTAAAAACAGCCTTCCGGCGTCCTTTTGGGGGCATTCGGCTATTTTGGACAAGAATGACATTACCTTTACTTATGGAAAAACAACAACATTTATTTACCCTATAAAAATTCTCCCTTCTTTTTTTTCTTTTAATATTTTTTCAAATAATTTTACAAATTGTTGAACCCGATATGAGTTGCCTACGTATCCCACATCTGGTGAGAATCAAACTTACGTAGTTCTGCCCAATAAAACAGACTATTTTTTAAAACAAAGACATTTTTTCTCTTTTTTTTTGTTTTTCTTTTTAAGTGGCAGATAAAACAATCTATTTTGAAAAATAAAAACTTTTTATTTTTCTTTTTCATTAGCAAAACAAACTATTTTGAAAATAAAAACAAACACTATTTTAAAAATAAGAACTTCCCCCTTTTTTTTCATCGAAAAATAAAATAAACTATAAAAATATTTTTTTCATTTTCTCAAAAATCCGGCAGAGTTTCGGTACTATTTGGACATTTGTACTTTCAAAACAAGTGATTAATTCTATTAACTACCATTTCTTCTTCTTTTTTTTTTTCAATTTTTCCCAATATTCAAAAGCCGGTCAGCATGCAAGTCCGAAGTAAATAAATGCACAGGTAGCAAGTAAGATGCATCAGGATGGTCTTTTTCATTTCAGGTACGCCTGTCCTAGACAGACCCAACTCCCGTGTTGAGTCTCCAAAGTCAAATGCACATGATGCAAACAAACGTTCCTACTAGGGATCCGACGTGAGGTTTTGTAATTCTAGGTTTAAAACCTGGGTTGATTCTTCTAGACCTGGCTTAACCGAGCGGACAACTTGAACCGGGGGGGGGG